>CM033272.1:19172496-19300275 GCA_019343175.1 Oedothorax gibbosus | reverse complement strand
AAAAAGCATTCATTCAAAAAATTTTTTTTAAAAAAAAATATTAAAAAAGCATTAAATTAAAATAATTTTATTTAAAAAAAATTTTAAATTCAAAAAATTTTTAAAAAAAAGGATGATTGTTATATGAAGTCAACTCATTAAAAAGTTTTAAAAAGACAAAAAGTTTGAAATATCATTTTTTAGTGATACAATTTGTTTTACTTAAATGCTAGTTTTCACATTTTAAGTTAGATTTTTATAGGAGTTTGTGTTTTTCTAAACACAGTTTTGTACTGATGAAAATAATTAAAAGCTTCTTAACCGTACCCTTACTATCCCGAGTTAACTGGGGTTTTTGTAAATAAGCTTCCTTATACCCTTTTACCCCCAAAACTTTGAGTCATCGAGCGTAAAGTATTATTTAATTTTAAAGATAAATTTTGTTGTGCTTATTATTTGTACCTATTCTTTTGATTATAAAATTTAGTCTCGGTAAATATCGGGTTTATAGAAATTGATCTAACTTTGTATTTGTTCTTAAAAGTTTGTTCTGGTAAGATCTAATTACCGTCGAACAAGATCTCCCCAAAGCTATATTCTAAACGGATAAGTGAAGAAATTGTCTTTTTAAAAAGTTATTTTTGAAAATGGGTTAGGCGAGATTTAATAATATGATACTCAATTGAATTTTGATAAATTTAAGGAGAAATTTATTAATATTCTTATCCGTTGTTATCAGCTTACTTTTTCAATAAACTTTTAACTTAAAATTGCTATATTTATTATTAGAATATAGTATAATGTATTGATCTAGAATAGACTGTGCATTCATAAGCCTAAACGGAAACTAACATCACTCACATATTACGTCGGTTACTGCGATGCCAAGTTACCTTTGACAAGATATGTAACGAGTCTTTAGTCAATAACCAAACCAGTAAAAAATTAAAAATTACAAAGCTATATTTTCTGAATAACTGTTTACGTAAAAAAATATATAAAAGACAAATACCTATTAGCTTCCCCATTACGTTTATAACGTAAAATGTGGAAAGTATTATAATCGTTCAGTCCGTCTGTCTGTCTGTCACCCACTTTCACAGAACGAACCGCAAGTCGCACAAACAAGTGGGATACGTCGTTTTAAAGCAAAAAATCAGGTTAGACTACATTCCAAATTTCATTAAAAAAAATTTAAATAAAGTATATTTAATATTTAAAAAAACTAAAAATTTAATCCACATTGAAATAACATGCAAATTCCATTTATTCAATATTTTCACTGTTGCCATTTCGTCAAACGTACGAGAAACTTTATGTAAAATAAAAATAAAACTCTTGAAAGAATATTTATTTATGTGATATTATTTAGTTTGGATTGTTGTAATATCACAATAGAGTTCTTTTGATGGTTCATTATATATGTATGAGGAAGGAAGCATAGAGAATTCTAACTTTAAATAAAAAAATAAGCGAAAGTTCGCTTTTATTTTTAAAGCATAAATTTTACTAATTATTTATCATTCTCTTTTTCGAAAGAAAGTTAATGAATATGGGAAATTGTGGCAACTAAAAGATTTTTCTTACAAAAAGTTGCATCATTATTTTTCGAATTTCAAACAAATTCAACAAACGATAATGAGTAATTATTAATTTGCGAAAGAAGATTAATGAAAATAGTTAATTTTGGCGACATTTTGAATTAGAAATAAATTATAAGCTGCAGGCCCTGTTTGGCGAATTCTTTTCGGATGTGTATAAATAGTGCGTTTTTTGTTGAGCACAAATACTGTATGGAAGCAGTTTAAGTGACAGATTCTGCTACAAACCTACTTATGTATTGATATAATACGCATCATTTATGTATGTAATTGCAATCAATTTGGAAATAAATTAGATAACAATTAAAAGTAGTACATGGAATAATTTTTTGGATGAAGGCTATAGCGTAACTCTTTCGTTCAACATATTTATAACTCTAGTAAAGTTTTTTTTTCTAATCTGTGCTGCCTTTTGGCGATCAAACCTTTTGCAAACTCAGTAAATTCCCAGGACTGAGAACCATTTTTTATGGTAACATATAAGAATCTCTCGCTACTAATTTTGATGCTCAGATTACAATGAATCTGAGCTATCTGTGGATGTTCAAAGAATGTCGAAATATTTATTTTTGACGATAGAACCCTAGCCAAATGGGTACTCTAAAATCTTTTACATGCCACATAATCATAAGACATGTGTGCCGACGATTTTCTCATTAATTTCCCGACTCTGAACCCGAGATCTTGGGCTTAGTTAAGTAAAAGAGACAAACATTTTAATAATGGTATGTAGTTGGGGAATTTTAACATACACTTAGAGCGCAAACAAGAAGATAATGTGACACAACATTTTACTAGTTTTCGTACTAACATATTATTTTTATTTGAACAGATCTACTGTGTTTTATGTGTCATTTCACAGTATCAGGAATACTCAGCTGGTAGAGGAAGACCTGAAGATATAATCAGAATGGAGGTACAAAGAATTTCAACTAATATATTATACAATTGAAAATCTATTGTCATGCAAGAATTTAAATAACTAACTTGACAGCTAAAAAATAGTAGCGTAGGAATAGGTTTTACATTAGAGTGAGAATGGTAATTTAAGTAGTCATCGATGCAATCTTTAAAAAATTAATGACAAACACAAATTTCAATCAACTATCTATTTTTAAAAACGACAAAGTCTTCAATAATGCTTTCCATAAGATCAGTGAGATTACGGCAAGAATTCATTAAATCTGAAACTGGAAAAGCTTAAGTTTAAGCTTGTATTTCCTGTAAGATGTTATTAAAAATGTTTTTCGGAGCTCAAAAGTTATAAATTGAGTTACCTACAAAGTTTACGCAAAACAAAATTCTTAATAGAGAATTTCTTATTTTTCTGAAGCTTAAGCTACAATAAAGTTGCTAGGATAACTCTTTGTAATTTTGTACCAATATCTCGTACTAATCTCTATACTCTCGTAAATATGACTGAGAACCAAAATGCTTTTCAGAAAAATGCGTAAAAATGCAAAAAGAAATGACATAGTTCATTAAATTTAAACATAATTTGTTACATTATGATTTCATAAAGTTTAATGATCAAAATAATTTTTTTTTATTTTTCCAAACTTTTATAAACTGTTGTTAAAACTAACCTCAATAGTGTGCCAGCTTAAAGTTGGTTAAAGCTTGGTGTGCCCATTTCAGCGCTCCTGACCAAGGCTCTAGACTTGATTATATTACTGAAATTAAATAACAGGAACTAGGGACATCTGATCCATAAGGAACTTGACCCAATGCCTTTTTCTCAGCAATGGAAAAGTTTTGTGAGTTGAAACTGGCATCACTTTTTCCTTTCAGCCAGCTGATCACATGGTGAAAAAAACGAGCTGAATCATTGCGTATGTGTTTAGTTATGCGAAGAAATACGTTTTCGTGCACTGAAAGTAAATTTTTGAGGCCGTAAGGTTTTTCGGTCTAAATTTTTTTGGTTTAAATGAAAGATTTTGTCAATTAGTTACTTGTTTAGTTTATGCTATTAGCTACAGTTACGTGCATAATAGTTCTAATGTAATTATTCGCAAATTACTTCGATTTGGGGTTAAGCAAAACTAGGGATAATTAACCTAAACCAATTGGGGATATGTGACCCAAGTAAACAACACAAAAGTAGACCAAGTAATTTTTTTTAAAAAAATGACGGGAGTCCCAAAAGTAAATGACTGGGTTCTTGAGCGAGTATAAGTTTTGTTGGGAAGGTACAGGAGAATTTTTTTTAACGAGCTTACAATTCAATATGCATAAAGAATCGATGGAAAATGTTTAAAATGGCCTGAAAGGATAATACATCTCAAGTTGATATTGATTAAATAGTAGCGATTCTTCAACCACCTGTGATTTCTCTGCAAATAAAAGAAGCCCCAGTTTTGTATTTCGACCGGAATTTACTTTTAAATTTGATTATTTCGTTAGTATAAGCATAATTAATGAGATAAAAATAAAAAGTAATAATTTTGTCTGAAAATACTATAAAATCTATAAAAAACTTTATAATATGATATTATTTTTGTTATTAGGTAAAATTTGTTTGATAATTTTAAGTCTTACTACCAAATTTTTGGGTTGGATCACGTATCCCTAATGAGTGGGTCATGTATCCCTATGCATTGGGATACATGACCCAAAACTAAAGTTTTATATAATTTATATTTTACTACTATTGCAGTTAATGCTACAGAAAAGTACTAATATACATTGTGTACTACTTTATGAAGTATAAATTATCTGCATTTACACATTCATAAATAGTGTTTTTTAAAAATTACAAGCAAAAACTTCGAGTTGGTCATATGTCCCTGGTTCCCCCTATACAGATTAAGAAACGGAAAAAAGCTTATGATACTTTTTAATGATATAAATGATATCCTTACACTTTTGTTTGATTCAAGTATTTTTATTTTTTATATCATATTTTCAATTTAAAACAATAATAGAAATCGCTCGTTTTACAGCAATATATTCAAAGCATCAATATGCCAAAATCGTAAATGTAAAAACTTTCTTTCATGCTTTGTTAATTCTTCAAAGCTGAGTATATTTTATTTCTTTCAAATGAAAAAAATTAATGTATCAGAAGTTTTCTTTAATAAAGAAGTTTGATATTTAGGGTATTTTTTATATTAATTTTGATAGTTTGATATTAGGGTATAAAGGTTTTTTGCTTACAAAATTGATACCTATTTAATTATATAGACGACCCAAAAAAACATATTTTTGTTAAATGAACTCAATACACTGTATTTTATCTGGACAAATACTTTATACATAATCGTAGGTATTTAAATATGAAGTATGTTCTTATATTGTATTATATCAGACTTCACATTGGTAAATCTATAAAGGGTCCATTTGGGTCAAAAATCATAGGGTTTGATTTTTGTATTAAAGAGATAATGATTTTATTAATTATTAAAAAAAATCAATGAACGTAAACTGATAATAACTTTAAAAATATGTTTTAGTTTTCATTTAAATCGATATAAACTGCACTCTAAACCAAAGCAGATATAAGTCAGGAGAAGTAGCAACCTTTCCCGACAATTAAGCTCTTCATCTTAGTTCCTGGCCGAACTATCTCAACCTTTCGAGCGTGAGACCAGGCTTTTTCGTTGTTTGAACTTTCGACTTTTCTTGCAAAATAACCTAAAATTTCAAAAATTTTATAAATGATATTTTTTTCGTAATTTCGTTACATACTCGTTCATTTGGAAATAATTTTAAAAAAGGACATCTCTTTAAAAAATAAACCTAATTCTGATTTTTTTAAACAAATATGTTATTCGAAATCAATTTAAGTTTAAAAAAATGTGTAGTAAAACCAACTTTACATCTTTCCCATTTCCAGGCAATTCGAAAGAATTTTCGTTCTACTTCATTCATTTCTGTAGGATCTCTAAATCAAATTTTAAACTAACGATATTGCCCACCATGTACCTAACTATACCACACTTGTTTGTAGCATATAGGGTAGACCGGGGCAATCGCGCCACCTTAAGGGAAATGGAATTTTCATGCAGAGTTGTGTAAGAATAATTGTAAATTGTAACAAACATAGCATACTACATTTCATAACCTATCTTGTAGTGATTTTTTAAACTTGAAATCTTTAATAGAAACGGAATAAAATTGTTTTTTCGAAAAGCTTGCAGAGTGGCGTAATAAAGCACAACATATAGCACTAAAATAGGTTTAACTAAATGAATAAATTTATTAAGAAGTTTGACAAAAATCACACGCGTTGTAAATGGCTATTACTTGAAGAGTACAGGGGAATAACCGCTTGATTTATTAGGAGTCGACCCGTAATTGTGTCTGCTTGGCGGACATTGGCCTCAGAAAACCGGTTCTCTCTTTCTTTTTCGCTTGTTCCAAAAGTCGGAATCGTGCATCGCGTGAATCTCGCCAATCTCGGTAGGTACAAAATCGTGGTTTAGGACTTTTCAATTAATTTGCGATCTTAAAATTTATCTTAATTATTTTAGAAAAATTCGTGATTTTCAATCAATCGTACTTTATTTTTAAAGCTTAACATGATAATGAACACAGTCTTTTGAATAAAACGCGGACCTGAATTTCAGGGTTGCAGTGAGAGAACCCACACAGAAAGTGAGAGATGCACAAGAAAGTGAGAAACTGTTCCTTACACCAGTTTAGGCGATTACTCGCTATTATCGCCAAAGATGCCTGATGAAGAAAGTTTTCTACGAAATTAAGTGGTTTTTCCCCTGTACTCTTCACTTGTATCTGTCATAGTCTTACTATTCTTATCAAAGTAACACGTGTAATAAATGACTATTAGTTAGTCTATGCCATACTATTATTTAAATAAAAATTGTGTTGGCCTAGTAATGGCTAAGTTTCTGTAGTTCTAATCTGAACAAAAATCCGAAAAAAGGAAGGCGGCATAACCCCGGAGTGATGTGGAGGCATAACCCCGGTACGACAAAATGGCGTAGATGGCTTGTTAAGGGAAAGGTAGAAGACTAGGGTCCAAACTAACAACGTGATAACATAGCCAAATTATTGCTATTTTCAATGATATGTAACTTATTTATCTAACTTAGGGATAACAGTAACTTTTTCTGAGTTTCAGAAGACTCAAAATTAGATGAAACTCACTAAAATACGTATATTTTATAACGTTACACCAACACACCGCATGGCCATAAGTCTCTCTACTACTGATTACCGTGATCCTGCTACAGGTCAATGCTTACAGGACCCCTCTACACACACCGCTGGCGAGATACATTGGATGGCGGCGTTGCCCAGGGTGGCACGATTCCCCCGGTCTCCCTATATTATCAACACACTGTACTTTTCCATTACGCCTGCGCAAATCTGTCCAGCTTCATGCGTCAACCAAAACAATAACAATGCATAACAATAAAAATACTAAAAAATTAGATGCGCGCTTTTCAGGAAATGTCAAAAAAAGATGAAAAAGCTATGAGAATTTAAGAACAGAAAAATAATAAGACTTTTTTTTTGATCGTCGAGATTAGCACCGACAATATGTTAGGTGATCAGACGTACTACATTTTGCAAATCACCAGTTCAGTTTGTTACTCAACTATCTATAGCTATAAAAATTTTGCAAATATTCTCCGCTTTAGTTTCATAGTTTAAACAAAAACAATGTAAATATAATATGATTTATGAAAACTTAATGATGATTCGTAGTCGAAAAGTTAATCACTGAAACAAATTTGGTCAGGCTAATGATAGAGTTCAAGTCTCCAACTTTTTAACAGTGTTCTCTCAATTGCCTTCCAGTCGCGACCAGAGTCCCCATGCTTACGGTTCAACTGGCCATCTTTCCAGGTGCTGAACCAGTCGCCAGCTCACCTGGACCACGCCAAAGAGAACGTCGAAATCACATCCAGCAACCATCTCACAGTGCCAAGAACCACCAATTTTGAAGACCGAAAGGATCAACACCAGTCCACTCACTCCTAGAATCAAGCTCTAGTACGAGGTTCATTGTGGAAATATGCCGAACAGAGTCATTTAGTGGTGGTGTTGATTGTTACGTCTATTGCATGCTGGTTGCTTTTTATTGCTTTGTATAATTTTGTTGTTTGGTGTGGTTTATTTTGAAGGAGAAGTTCAATTTTTTTAACTCTTTAAATTTAATGTGATTTTTTTTTGGTTTCTTTATTAAAAGAGTTTTTAGTGTAACGTAGATATTTTTACAAATTTTATGAACTTAAAAATGATTATACATGTCTTAGTTTATGTAATTTATTGTAATTTTTGATAATTTTATTTTGCTGCTATAATTTTTTTACATAAAAATTAACATAATATTTTGAAGTGGTTAGTTTTACTTTTTACTTATATTTTATGTATATATTTTAATTATAGCATAGACAAGATGTTTATTTGAATATGATGATCGCATTTGAATGATTAGTTTAGCTGTTGATGCATGAATTTGGATACAAGAAATAGTTGAGTTTACCGTTGTATATTTCGATTGAAATAATTTAAAAGTTCTTTATATTTTTTGCAAAGTAAAAACCACAATCTTTATAATATGGTTAGTAATCGTTTAATCGCTTATTAAATATTCACGAAATATATTTTTAACTGTACAGGAAAAAAAATTACTCTTGATTGCATTGTGAGTTTGAAAATATATATTCAATTAATTTGTGAAACATCTAGAAATTTTCCGCATTTTTAATTAATCACATTTTTAAGATCCTGGGACTATTAATACTTCATTTAAGTATTAATCGTAAAGAACTTTAATTTATTCTTAGTCATTTAATTATTAGTCAATTAATTTTTAGTCATTTCCAGCTTGTTGTCTTCTTGTCCAAAGACAATTTTAACTCATTAAAAAAAATTAATTCTTAAACGCGCATGTTGTCAATGTGGTTTAAACACACATTTTTTTTTTTCATTTAAATACATTAATGTATTTTTAGAATTTTTCGTTATAACTAGAATTTTTATGCGGTAGGAATTTTTCAGTTTTGCTGGGTTTTTTTTTGCTTCATTGAATATTAATTCAGCTTTTATAATTCGTATGAATTTTTTTCGTCTGTTTTAGAAATACAGACTTAGAACTAATTAAAGAAAAAGACAGATTTATTTTAACTTAAAAGTGAAAAGTAATTAAATGTTTAGCATATTTGGAGTATCTTTTAATCGGAAACTTAACATTTTGGGATTTACCTCATAATATTTTTAAGTTTTGTGTTAAATGCATTGTACACTTATTATTGTATGTACGTATCATTTTGATCACTAAGTGTTATACTAAATCATTTTTCACGTGCATGAAACAATGTTTAAAGAAATGTACTATTATTTGAATTCGTTCTAGTTTGTGTACGATTAATGTATGCTGTTGTATTTTTATTGAGTACAGTTTATGAACGCATTTTTAGGCAGAATATATTGGTGATACAAATTGCAAAAAAAATCCAATAATCCTTTAATAACAACGTTTTACTAATAAATATTTAAAAAAGCATTAACTATGTATTCTTTTCTTTCAGAAAACACTACGAGCGTACTCTCAACTGATGATATCATTGATGTTGCATGAAGAGGTATATTCCGGAAAAACATTACTGACTTTTAATTACAAGCTCAATACAATCTAAAAGAGTACATCAAACAAATGAGATTTTTATAAATATGATGTATGTTCGCAAATAACAATCAAGTGATTATTATAAAATACAATTTGTTGCCAGAATTCAATTTGAATTTCAAAATACACTTTAAAAAAAATCTATAACCATTACAAAAAATGACGTTAAAAACTTTTCTTATGAATTTTCTAGTAAATAATACTAAAAATAAGGCAGTAAAATACATAATATAGTTTTGTTTACAGTTCATATATATGTACTGTACAAAGTATCCTACATAAGTAATATTTCTGTAACTTTATAAGGCGATTTTATGTATCTCTCTTTTGGGTCCACTGCAAAAAACAATCCTGTAAAGTTTACCGTTTTAAAGGGCAAAATACAAAAGTTTTCTTTCATATTTCATAATATCGGTTTCTTTTTAATTGACGTCACAATAGAGCAACAAGAGGGCTATGGCAAAAAATCTAGGGATTAGAATAGAGGTCAAGTGACGAAGCCAAGAGCTCAGCTGGCACTCAAAGCAAACTTATAGCGTCAGAGCGTTGGACCACTACGGTGCTATTTCGATTTAACGGTTTGTCGATTACTGCACTAAAGCATCATTTTCAAATGCAAAAAAACCTTACCAAAAATATAAATAATTATGAGTTGCTCAATTTTGAAGCAAAAAGTGAATAGAGTTTACTCAAATGAAATTTTATTTCAGTTTAAATCCAAGTAGAGACAACGTAAATTAGGAAAAAAACTATTAGATAAGATCTGAGAATTTGATATCAACTAAAAAATTTAATTCACACCAATTATGGTATTAAACGATCGGGCCAATTCAGTTTGCTGGCATATTCCATGACGTTTGTTCCTGTTTGTGTAAATTATATATAAATGTGATCATGTATCAAAAGAAAAGACAAAAAGAATAATTTGTTCAGCTCAGGATAACTTTGGGCGTTAAAGTTTTTGAGAGGATGGATATCCTGAGCTTATATAAATGCCAAAAAAAATTTTAGTTTAGTTGAAATACTGTAAAAATTTTATTAAACATGAAAAATATTAATGTTAAATGTATATTCGTTGTAAAATTAAATTATGTTGCATTGAAATGTATATTTAAGGAGTTTTAAATAAAAAGAAATATTTATTGCAATTGTTTGTGTTGCATTTATTTTCAAAAATGCAATTTTTATGAAACAATATCTACAGCGAAAAACAGTTTGAGCTTACAGTAGCGCTCATAAGTATTTTGACAAACCAGTTTTTGCCACTAAAGGGCGCAATCTTGTGAAAGATCCGTCAAATTTCAGTCTTGTGAGCAAAGCGCAGCAGTTGACATCTAACCCCCGCTGAAGAAAGCTGTCAAGGTAAGCACAGGTAGAAAAACTCCATTTTTAAGAAAACACTGGGTTCAAAAGTATTTTGACAACTGTGTGTTTTTGCTACCCAGTAAATTAACAGCCATTTTATTGTGTTTTCAGTGTGGTTTACGTTTGTGTTGACATCCCAGAATGTAAATAAAAACATGCCCAAGGTGAGAGAATACTCTACTGATCTCAAAGAGGCTGCAATTGCGGCATTACAAGATGGTGGGTCACAAGCAAGTGTAGCCAGAGACTTTAATCTCTCAAGACAAATTGTGAGTGTATGGAAGCGTCAATTTGAATCCCGAGGCACAGTTAATAGTAAACAAAGGTCAGTCAGGCCTAAAAAAACAACAGAAAGGGTTGATAGGCTTATTCGACGGAGGTTGCAAATCCACGCCTCACTGCTGCCGATATAACGCGCGGTTTAAAATCATCACATGGTGTAGATGTTCATGTATCCACCGTCAAACGTCGCCTCTCGGACCACGGTTTGAATTCCCGACGTCCCCGACGTCCCAGCACTGATCTCAAAGAGGCTGCAATTGCGGCATTACAAGATGGTGGGTCACAAGCAAGTGTAGCCAGAGTCTTTAATCTCTCAAGACAAATTGTGATTGTATGGAAGCGTCAATTTGAATCCCGAGGCACAGTTAATAGTAAACAAAGGTCAGGCAGGACTAAAAAAAACACAGAAAGGGTTGATAGGCTTATTCGACGAAGATCGGTTGCAAATCCACGCCTCACTGCTGTCGATATAACGCGCGATTTAAAATCATCACATGGTGTAGATGTTCATGTATCCACCGTCAAACGTCGCCTCTCGGACCACGGTTTGAATGGCCGACGTCCCAGCAGGAAGCCATTAATTTCAGTGAAGAACCGAAAGGCCAGACTTGCATTTGCCGAAAAGCATAAGTTTTGGACTAAGAAGGATTGGGCGAAAGTTCTATTTAGCGATGAAAGGAAATTTAATATATTTTCGTCAGACGGTATACGGTATGTTAGACGCCCTGTGAACACTCGGTACGATGTTCGTCACCAAGTCCCCACCGTAAAGCATGGTGGAGGCAATGTTATGGTCTGGGGGTTGCTTTTCACGGGCCGGTGTTGGTCCTTTGGTCCACATTGAAGGCATCATGGACCGCTCCAAATATGCTCAGATTCTAGAAGAAAACATGTTAAACAATGCTGAAGAAGTTTTTGAGGGTGAATGGCTTTTTAAGCATGACAACGACCCAAAACATGCCTCCAAACATGTTAAAGGCTTTCTTGCTCAAAATAATGTTCTCATGTTGGATTGGCCAAGTCAAAGTCCTGACTTAAATCCAATTGAACACATGTAGAATCAGTTGGACAAGAGGATAAGGCGACGTGAAATCACCAGCAAAGCAGCCTTACTTCAAGCACTGCGTGAGGAATGGGCCCAAATTCCTCTCAGTGCCATTGAAAAACTGATTGACTATATGCCAGCTCGATGCCAAGCTGTTCTTAGGTCTAAGGGCTATGCAACCAAGTATTAGCTACTCAGGTTACAAGGCGTAACAATTTGTTTTTGTTTTGTCACAGGTTTACAAAAGAAAATGGGTTTTACCCTCGTTTATAGAAGTGTCAAATTACTTTTGAGCGCAGTAAGTTCCAATAAAATTCATTTTGTATGTTTGATACAAAAAGATCTTCGTGTATTTTTTTCTAGCGACCTATTTAACGTCCCTTCACCCATTATCTTACAGCTTAGAGTATGAAAAACTTTGTGATATTAACAAATCGTTTTAAAATAAGATAATTCAGTTTGTCAAAATACTTATGAGCGCTACTGTATGCATATAATATTTTCAGTTCTGAGTTCCTGCTTATTTATTTTGTATTGCTCAAATTATAAATAACTTCAAATAAAAAAATGAAGTATAAATAATAAGAAAAAATTTATTTTAACTCAATTTAAATGAACCATATTTTGAATAAAATCATGTAAACTAATATTTTTATTTAAATGCACTCGTAATAATTAAGGATACCTTGAGAAAAGTATTGTAAGGAAAAGTAGAAGACCACTAAAATAATCGAAATTTTAAGCGAATATTTTGCTCATTTCTGTTTGAGAAAAGATTAAAAAACAATTACATTGCAAATAATACAATATTGCATCAATATAATTAATTGCATTGTTCATCGCTGATTGATCACCATTCATTTACTATTAATGGCATAAAAGAAAACAAGTGTGATCAATAATATATTCATTAAGACCCACACACGTAGATTGTCACGACAATCTACAGTAGTAAAGCTAGAAATTAAAATGAACCGTCATCGCTTTACATTCCAAAGATAATTATTAGACCTACTCCAGAAATATATATCACCACAATAGTTCGGATGGATAAATAGCTTTTCATTTTGTTAGATAAATTAGGAAATAATCCCTTTGCATTCGGAAATTAACGATACTTCAATGATGAAATGACCTTTCCCACTATTTGGTGAAGTAAATGCCATATTGGCTCTAGAGTATCATGTCTGTAGTTATATTTAAGAATATTTATGAGACCATTTGGGGTTCCCTGAGATTTAAGACCCATACTATTTTGTGTGTTATTGAACTGACTTTAAAAGCTGAACTAAATAAAGTTGTTTTTGATGTATTTTAGGATTATACTAACCATAACAATTCATTTATAGCTATCAAGTTATTGTTTTATCAAAAAAGTCATTAAAAGCAAAGCAATTTTAAATTATTCTTTTAAAAATACATAAATAAAAATTAAAACTATTGAATAAAACAAAAATAAACTCATTTTGTTAAAAAAAAAATATTACATTTTTTTACACTTTGAATAACATATCCTTTTTTTAAACTTAAATATGCAATTTAATTTTTGAAAACTTAAACCAAATGTACTACTTTAAATGAAGGAAAGTTTACCTTTTTTATACTTGCAATAAAAATTAGGCTTAAAGATTCAAGCAATGTAAAAAAACGCAAATATTTAATCAAAAAACTCATTTAAACAAAACTTTTTGATTGAGATATTCTTCCGAATTGGATTATAGATCGCTTTCACTTAATTAAACAGACATTATTTTTTTATAGGATTTACTCTTTCCCATATTTAGCTTTTTAAAGTATCATCTAATTTAGTTACAATTCGAGCTTTCATGTATACTGCGTTTCTCCAATGATTGACTTGATGTATTTTATCGAAATTTGTTCTTGGTGACTCCTTTTTATCTAAAATAAAACGAAATCATCTCGTAATGTTAGTGAAATTTATTGGAAATCAATTTCCTTTCAAATAGTTTCCACATGAAAAATCTTTTGCTCTCCAGTTTTGTTTTTATAAATCGAATTTGCATGGATTTCTTTCGAATACAGTGAATATTTCAAATTACATGGATTTGATATAAACACTTTTACATTCCCTTCTCCATCGCAAACTAAAAAATTTTTTTTTAAACGCAGAATATTTTTTTGGGAATACAGGAAGGTGTAGAGATCAGACTTTGTCCAACTCATATGAGGCACCAGAGGGCGCCACGACCTTCATAGTAGGTTTGGAAGAAGTGCAACGGAAATAACTGTGACCGTGTCGTATATATTGAAAACTAGAAAAGACGAAGAGATGTTGCAGTTTTAAGAGGACATTTTAGTAATTTTGTTTTGCATTTAATTGATAATTCTAAAACTAAGTTAAAAATGTTATTAAATCGAACTACTAATTTTCATCTTGTTGGTTTGTGTTTCGAGTCAGCTTGAATTTCTATCACATAAAATGACGAACATCTACTAATATTTTTATCATTCACAAAAAAACATCAATAAGAGCCATTTATAACGTGCTTAATTACTGCATAGTATCGAACAAAGGAGAAAAATGTTATATAAAATGCCTCTTGATTTATACACTATTATTACCAGCAAATCTTAACCACAATTCGTTGCCAATAACTGCTCACTTCCCATCCACCGTTTACTAACGCCCATGATGACCAAATATACTAATAGTACTAGTATTACATAAAAATACAAATAAATACTAAATCTCCAAATATCTAAAAAATAATACCTACTGAAAGCAAACTAAGATCAGTTCATAAGTTTTTAAAGTTATAGTAAATATTTTAGTTAATATATTTTAGATTATACATTTAACATGAAACACATGAACACATACATTTAAAGAATATGTATGATAGTTTTAAAAAAATTTAGTAAATCTGCTCCAATCTCCCATACTATAAACAAGAGACATTAGAAGTGACTTCTCTTACTATTAGAAGCATTATATTTTTTTAAACTAGATTTAAGTTAAAAGAGACAGACCTTTTATAACATAATTCTTAAAAAATGCACATTTGCAGATTTAAACTTTGCCATATGTGCAATACGAATCAAATAAATTGGACGGACCACAGATTACTCTCCTTTAATGACAAAATTGTGAATGCACTTAAAAATATTCTTTTTAAGAGTAATTTTTTTAAAGGGGGACAAATTTTGATAGTTGATACCTTCGATTTTCTTGAAACTTTCAGGATATGTTCGCAGTACTAAGATATGAAAAAGTGAATTTCATTTTTTTCTTAAATCCGTCTTGTTTAACCTTGAGAGAAGGTCAAAGTTTGAGGTAATGGATCAATGGTGTACATTATATCATCTTTCTACTTTTAAAGCCATCAGTGTTCCATGGTTTGTTTTTTGAAATATGGATACTATTTGATACTAGGTACATCTCAGAATAATTAGTTTGGTGGGTCACCCATGTCTTTGAAGGTCAGGGTCATTTGAAAGAGGTCATTTTTGTCGATTTTTCTCATGTTTCTGCCTAATTATCTGCTTAAGCCATAAGTGACCCAAAAAATTATTGGATTAGTTGCACACACTAGGGTAGTACTTAGAAAAATATAAAGCACCATGGGTGACCCTTTACTTAGGTAGTTACAGGGTCTCAATAAGGGTCATTTCCAAAAAGGTCATATTCAAAGGTCAATTACTCGAGAAGCGAAGAGTCAATATCTTGGAGGCACAGTTGTAAATACACTTCATATATTGTAGTTTTAGACCCAGGTTACAAACCTATGGTAACTAACTTACTTTTTTTATTACAGTCCATTTATGCAGTCCATTTTGAAAATTTCCAAAAAATATTCAAATTCAAAAGCTAATTACTCTAGAAGAAAAGGGTCAATAACTTGGAAATACAGTTGTAAATACACTTCAAATACTGTAGTTTTAGAACCAGGTTACAAATCCAAGGAAACTAACTATTTTTTTTAATACAGTCCATTTTATGCAATCCGTTTTGCACATTTCAAAAAAATGGTCAAATTGAAATGTCAATTACTCTAAAAGCAAAGGGTCAATAACTTGGAGACACAGTTGTAAATATACTTCAAATGCTGTATTTTTAGACCCAGGTTACAAATCCATGGCACCTAGTTTAATTTTTTTTTATTGCAGTTCATTTTATATCTCCAATTCGAATCTGTATGTACTCAATTTAATGAGCTACTTCCCTTTATTTATTTAGTTTTATCTTGTTTAAAAGCTTCACATTTTATATCATAGAGGGCAGCAATAAACTAGATGTTAAAAAATCATTTTACCAATGCAAGATATTTGGAACGTGCAAAAAGGCTTGAAAATAGATGCTTCAAAATAGTTAATTTTTTAATTTCTGTTAAAGATAAGTAAGCAGGTTGAACTGGACAGATATTGTTGACAGGTAAGATGCTGTTATTTTTATAAAACAAAACATTTTTGATTTATGAAACTAATATACAGTGTGGTGCAAATAAAAGTGGCCTCGTCATGTAGATAGGAATAAGATACCATAGGATAAGAAAACCAAGCAAAACAGGTTTGCTAACTGAAGCTATTCATATCTTCAATATTAAGCCCAAACAAACGCTTGGTGAATTATTTGGCGGCAATTATGCTATGGTTTAACAAGCTAGTTGGAATGCAATACAAACTGAAGGTTAGTACAGCTGTGCAGTTCCCACTAGTGATTATTTCGGCCGTTCTTTATGCTAGAGAATCGGACCATTTTGTTTGTGTTAATACAAAACATTTTATATTGATTTCAAGACACAAAATATGCATAAGAGGCCGTCTTCATATAATGCGCACTACGATATGAAGTCGCCAAAAGTCAATGAGTAGCTCTAATGTGATGCTAATCCAATCCAACCAATGAAAAAACAGGTTTCCTAAGTGAAACGATTGCACGCTTGAATAATCTTTTATTTCGACTTGAATGCTTTCAGACGACTTCAATAGTTTTTCCCACCAAGCATCTCAATGCATTCTCATCTCCACGCCGGGGCCACTTTTATTTGCGCCGCCCTGTATATTATTGCAAGTTTGATCTATTCCAAATAAGACCACATGTGGAATAAGCAGAAAATGATACTTTTAAAAAGTATTTTTATAACAGAAATTTAACAGAATACACTAAGGAAATACATTACCTATATTTGCTAGAAGCCACTATAGATTGAAGTATCTTATATAGTGCATAGATTAAAATTGCGTTTCTCATAATTTCATATTTGGATCAGTTTATTGCCACAGTGGCTATATAAGATTGGTATAGAGAAACACACATTTGTTTTGAAAAACAAAGTGCTTCTCTTAGCTTCATAAAAATGAATGTGGATTATTCGGTTTGTAAGTTTTATGACCTTGGCAACTGTGGTGACTATAAGAGGCAAAACAAAATTTAATTTATAACTAACAGAGTTGAAATCTTCGGTTTTGGAGCATTTAAATTTCAAAAATGCCAAAATGAATTTATCTGAATGTCCATCCAAAGTAGGTCTGGTCAAACAATAGAAGAATTTGATCAAATATGTGCATTTCACCGCTATACATATGGAACGGACTGGTATCCACCAAAACAATGTCAACATCCTGAACACAAAAAGGTTAATTTAAAAAGGTTAAAGAAATTTACACCTTTGAGACCTACATCCTGGGATGTATACAAAGAAATAAATAGGCTCAGTTCAAATTTTCACATAGGTGGTGCAATCCATCGATTCGACTTAATTCTGTTGCACCAGAATTAAGTCCTATACAGTATCAAATAACAACTCCTTCAAATCAATTAACTTCTAACACAATTCGTGCAATTAAAACAAAATACAAGCAAGCTAAAGAGAGGTTTAAAAAGCAGTTTTTTGAGTCTTTGGCTCCAACACAAGGACAAGAATTAAGCAATCTTATTTCTACACCTTCACCTTCCTCACATGAAGAAGAAATTCCTGAAAATTTAAGAGAGCTGAGAGATGCCTACTGTAGTTGTCAAAATGAAAAATCGAAGATGCTGGTTCTTTCAGTTATTCCTATGCAGAAATACACAAAAGCAAATCTGAGTGAAGTATTTGGATGCACAAGAAAAGCGCTGTACAAAGCAGAAAAGTGGAAAGATAGTTATGGAGCCAGCCAAAAGGATATCCAAAAACCAAATTGAAAATGGATTTAAGAAAGGCAGAACACTGTGTGGAGTATTTATTTTCATCTTCAGCTATTCAAGATGTAGCATACGAAACATGCAATTTAATATTTGACACAGAAGAAAAGCAGTTGGTTCTACATGCAGTATTAGGCGCAATACGCAGCCATACAATTGCTTCTTGCTTAGAATATTGTCACAAAATTTATTATGAACATCTTCACTTTACAAGTCTGTGGAAATTTTGAGAGCCATAAAGTCAAGTCAATGCCACTGCTTAGCTAGCCTAGATAATACTATCGCAGCAGTTTTGGAAGGGTTTGAAACACTGAACAAAATAGCAAAGAATGTACTATTTGATGAAAAACAAAGATACGTTTTGACAAAACTGGAAGAATCAAAACGTTATCTGAAGATAGCATATTTTACCCACTGCACTCAGAACAACAATTGTAAGAGTCACTGTACCTTCTACGCATTATCTAGTCCAAATGACATTAATTTTTCATTACCTTGTACAACATCTCATGACAATTCATGTCCACAGTGCTCTACTCTCTTGGAAACTGAGAGTGTTATTGCTTGGAAAGCAGCATGGATAGCAGCGAGCAGAAAGATGACACCAAGTATGATTTTATCATGGCAACAGAGAATATTTTTGATTGGTTGAAGCATAACATTCGTTATGTGCAACAAAATAAGGCTAAAATAGATGTCCTTGCAAAATTGAATGACACTACTTGTGTGTGGATTCGAGATTGGGCACAGAAAGTTCTTCCCATAAAATACCGTGAATCCCAAAAAGAGTATTTTGGTAAGAAAGGGATTTCTGTGCATGTTGATGTGCTTTTCACAAAGTCAGATGCCCAGTTACAAAAATCAGTTTACTTCACTGTATTATTTTGTTGTGATCAAGATGTGATTGATACGCTATCAGTCGTTGATGTTGTTTTGAAGCAGTATCGGGAAGACTTTCCCAATGTGATCAATGTATAGATCCAAAAGATAACGCTGGATGCTATGCTGGAAATCGTTACGTCGAAACTGAATATAGTAAGAGCAATGGTCTTACTCTCGTTCTCCATAATTATAATGAGCCTTATCAGGCTGATCGTGAGAGTGCAGTGGCAAAGCGTTATATTAAAGCATACGTGAACAGCGGTCATGACTTGGTAACTGCTGAAGATGTAAAGAAAGGCATTTTGTACCAGGGAGGGGTGAAAAGCTCAAAAGTAGCCATCATTGAAGTAAACAAGGACATTGCTTCAATTCTAATTCCAAAGAAGATTACTGGAATTAGCAATTACCATTCAGTACAATTTGCTGAAACTGAAATGATTTTCTGGCTTTATTATGACATAGGGTCAGGTAAAAAGCTTCCGTATACATTTTGCAAATTTACAAAAAAGCATAGTGATGATAGGCAATTTTAGCTCCACTAAGGAAATTCAAATGCAAATGTGTCGTCAAGTTCTCGAAAGGATCGTCAGTATCAATGCCTTCATTTCTGTTCGGAAATAGAATGCAGTGCTACATTTTTTGATAACAATGAATTAGAAAAGCACATAGCTTCAGGAGAACATAAACCACCTTCTGGCACTAAAACCTCACTAGACAAGGTAAGAAAAATGTATGCAGAGAAAATGAAGGCTTCTTGCGAATCTGCAATAGATAAAACTGAAAATCCACCAACATCTAGTCGCAGAATAATAAATGAAAAGTTGTCTGAAAAAAATCTATTCAATGAGACTGGATGGACCTTGCCTAGTAGAAAATATGTGAAATTTAGTGCCAAGCAAAAAATTTTGTAATGCAATTGTTTTTGAAAGGAGAGAAGACTGGCATCAAAACAACCCCTGAAAAAGCTTTAAAAGAAATGAGGGGGAAAAGAAATAAAGATGGAACTAAGGCATTTCTACCTACTGAATACATGACGACCCAACAAATAAGAAGTATGCTCAGTCGCATGGCATCACTGACAAAAAAAGGAAAACTTGTGAACATTGATGAGATCCTTGAAGATGACGATACTCAACAAAAAAATATTGAACAAGTAAGTTACCAATCAATGAAATTTTTTACTATTGATTAGATAGTTCATAAATTAAATGGTAAATAAATACTTATCAATGTGCTTAAAAATATTTTAACTTATTTTCTTCAGGAAGAAGATCGAAATGAAGTGCAAGTATAATACTCCAAGAAATTATTGCATTAGATTTAGAGGAAAGATTTTAAAATATATCATTAATATATTATTATAAATAAATAAATAAGAAACAAATCAATTATATATTATTATAAAATAAGAAATTACATAATGCATAATGCTACATTATATAAAACCCGTATAAAGAGATAAAAACAAATCAATATATTTCAGAAAATTTATGGGTCCCATGGATTTGTAACCTGGGTCTAATACTACAACATTTGAAATGTATTTACAACTGCGTTTCCAATTTATTGACGCTTTGCTTCTAGAGTAATTGACATTTCAATCTGGCCATTTTTCGGAAATGTTCAAAATGGACTGTAACAAAACAAAAGTAAGTTAGTTGCCATATGTTTGTAACCTGGGTCTAAAACTACAATATTTGAATTGTATTTACAACTGTGTCTCCAAGTTATTGACTCTTCGCTTCTTGAGTAATTGACCTTTGAATATGACGTTTTTTTGGAAATGGTCAACTTTGAGACCCTGTAACTACCAAACAAAAGGGTCACCCATGGTGTTTTATATTTCTCTACGTACTACCCTAATGTGGGCAACTGATCCAATAATTACTTTTGTGGGTCACTTATGGCTGAAGCAGATAATTAGGCAGAAACATGACAAAATCGACGCAAATGACCTTTTTCGAAGGACCTTGATCTTCAAAGCCATGAGTGACCCACCAAAATAATTATGCTGACATGTACCTAGTATCAAGAAGCTATCCATATTTAAAAAGAAATAATAATGGAACACTCATGGCTTTAGAGGTAGAAGGATGATATAATGTACACCTTTGGTCCATTACCTCGAACTTTGACCTCCTCTCAAGGTCAAACAAGTCGGATTTAAGAAAAACTGAAATTCAATTTTTCTTATCATAGTACTACTAACATATCCTGAAAGTTTCAAGAAAATCGAAGACATCAACTAACACGCCCCTATTCAATTTGTCCCAGTTTATAAATAATGGCTCTTAAGTTTTACAGTTGAAATAATATAATGCATTTCTTAATATTTAACGAATAGTTTTTTTAGGGTTGCAAATATGAGAATTATTGAAAATTCAGGAGTATAGTTTCTATGATATTGCAAAATCTTAAACTTTGCATTCTTAATATTGATTATTGTATGCATATCTTATATTATTATGTAAGAGTACATAATAAATTGGGCTCTTTAAAAAGTTTTTGCAACATTTTAAAGCAAATAATATATATGCAAATAATATAATGCATTTCTTAATATTTAACGAATAGTTTTTTTAGGGTTGCAAATATGAGAATTATTGAAAATTCAGGAGTATAGTTTCTATGATATTGCACAATCTTAAACTTTGCATTCTTAATATTGATTATTGTATGCATATCTTACATTATTATGTAAGAGTACATAATAAATTGAGCTCTTTAAAAAGTTTTTGCAACATTTTAAAGCAAATAATATATATATATATATATATATATATATATATATATATATATATATATATATATATATATATATATATATATATATATATATATATATATATATATATATATATATATATATATATATATATATATATATATATATATATATATATATATATATATATATATATATATATATATATATATATATATATTTTGTTTGCTTAGCATGTAAACGTGTGTATAGGGTCAATTTTTTAAAAAAAATCTCCATAAATCTACGACTGAGCTGATTTTACGATCGTAACATTTATGCAGGTATTACAAGACTACTCACTTCCAATTCTTATAAATTTAAAATAATAAATGTGAGGGAAAATGTAATACTTAAAAAAAAACAATTAAAGCTATTCTTGGAACTACCTTAGTTCGTTAGCTTTTGCAAATAAAACCTTTCTCTGAAGTTTAATTTTAAATCTTTAATAAGAAAAAAAAATTTGGTTTTTATCGATCAGGATTTAATTATTAACTCATAACGAAATATTTACGAATTAAACAATTTTGTATGAATTATTCCCGATATTTATACCGAAATGAAAATTTTTAATAAGGATATTAAGTAGGATTCATTTATATCTATTACTATTGCAGCACCAAAATAGGTATTATTATGTAAAAACCATAAACTTAACACTTTTGTCGAGTCACTAATTTCATACACTAAAAAACATATACATCATCCTCAGAGTTAGAAAAAAACATTTTTGTTGTATAATTTTCAAAATGAAAGCTCAATTTCAGAAAATTTCTATTTTTTCCCTGTTTGTTATTGTAAAATTAAGCTTTTTAATAAAATATTGGTACAGAAATTCGTAATCCATAATTTTACTTGTAAATATATTTTGACAGCCTATTACAGACGCAAGATACTTTTTTTGCTACAGAGGCCCATACACTGTTAAAACTGAAGGTGACACCTGGAACCCAGGGGTGAATAGTGGTGTCCCGTAAGCAGGACTCCTAGAGGTGCCCAGAATGGCACCCCTAGGTGATTACAAGCCCAGGATTCATCGACCCAAAGCGATTCAAAGCCATGAGGTGCAAAATTGGACCACCTTTTTCACCTCGGGAAGAAAAATGGCCCCCATTTGTCACCTTCAGTTTTGACAGTGCATGTACAAGACTTTGCAATTCTTAGCAAAATGTATTTTATTCAGAAACTGGGAAATAAGTTTAAATTAATACATAATTTTATACAAGCTAATTTTTTTAGTACAGTTCAATAAAATATTTAGCTCACTTTTTTAAAATGGACAAAGAAAGGTGATGAAAAAAATTACTTTGGTCCACCAAAAACCTTTTTTCATATTAAACTTGCAACAGGCTTCTCATAAAGCCGTAAAAAAAGTTCATGTGAAAGAAATTAAAGTTAAAATTTACTCATATAAGTAACAACATCAATTAAATATTCGTGAATTTTTGGACTTTTTTAATTTTTGGATGCCTCTAAGTAGCGCATCTCTCCATTTACATATTCTGTAATTCATTAAATATTATGTAACGCCTTTCCACGGAAACATAATTACTGTTTATAAGATGCTATTAGGCAAATAGCAGCGTTTTGTCAGTTTTCCGAAAGTTAAGCCTAACTAATAAGTATACAGCATAGACGTTGCTTCATTAATAATTCATTATCCTTTTAATACCTCATTTGAAACTTAAGATCGTTCTTTAACAATCACGTTTAAGGTAATACGATTTAATGTAGTGAGGTAACACGAAATAGCTTTAAACGTCAATAATTCTTCCTAGTTAGTACAGACTACAAGACTTGCCTTTTAAGGTTCTTTTGTTATACATGGTGGCGCGAAAGAAAGTGGCCCCGGTCTAGAGATAGGAATGCATGGAAATGCTTACCGAGATAAACTATTGAAGCCGTATGAAAGCCTAAAAGTCGAAATAAAAGGGGGCTGGGAGGCCCAGTCGGTTAGGCATCCGCCTAGCATGCGAAAGGTCCCAGGTTCGGGTCCGGTCATCGCCAAAATAACTGCCGACCTATAAACGGCCCGTGCAGCCAAAACTTTCCGACGAATAATACCTTGTGTAGAGGGAGTGCACGTTAAATATCCTTCAAAGTCCTAACGCTGCGTACGATGTCACCCTTAACAGTTGCGTTGGGTGCCTACTCAAGTGTCGGCTCGTCACTTGACTGTGGTTCTAAACTACGACGCCCGTCGCCAATAGCCCTCGTATAGCTCTAGTGCGACGATAATTCAAACGAAACGAAATAAAAGATTATTCAAGCGTGTAAGGCTTTACTTAGCAAACCTGTTTTTGCATTGGTTGGATTGGATTAGCATCATATTCGAGCTACTAATGGACTATTGGCGAGTTCAGATCTTAGTGCATAGGTGTGAATTGCGGCTGTGTGAGTTGATCAATACACAAGTAATAATACAGTACGGCAGAGGGTGTTCATTGTAGAAAGTTTTCTTAAAACAAATTCCTAGGGAAAATGTGGCCAGTTGTTTGTTAAAGAATTTAAAGGTGTAAAAATGCCAAAAAAGAGTGCTATGCAATAATTAGTTACAAAATGGCAGGATCAGTTTGACAGGTCCAAACAAGTCCAAAAACATTCCGAAAAGTGTCTGAACATCACACTTTGTGTCTTGCAATCAATTTAGAATGTTTCATCATCATCATTAGCTCGACAGTCCTAGGTGGACCCTGGCTTTCTCAAGGAGATTTGCCCAGTCTCTCCTTCTGCGCGCAACAGCTTTCCAGTCTCTGACCTTTATCGAAACAAAGTCCTTTTGGAGGTAGTCCCCCAAACTCAGTCTGGGTCTGCCTCTTTTTCTAGTGCCATTTGGCTTAGCCAAAAAAAATTTTTGGTTGTTCTGTCATCATTCATTCTTATAATGTGTCCAGCCATTTCATGCGTTGGATATTATGATACTTCAAGATGTCCGACTCTCTGAATAGTCTATAAAGTTCGAGTTAGTTCGCCTTCTCCAAACTCCATTGTCACAAACACCACCAAAAATTGATCGAAGAATCTTCTTCTCAAAAGTAGAGAGGGTCCTCTCATCAGCCTGGGACAACTTGATTTTGCACAGCTGTAAAAACCTTCAGTTTATATTGCATTACAACTAGCTTGTCAAACCATAGCATAGTTACCGGCAAATAATTCGTCAAGCTTGTGTTTGGGCCTAATATTGATGCGATCAATAGATTCACTTAGCAAACCTATTTTTACATTGGTTTTTGACTGGACAACAATTCTATGTTATCCTTATCTCCATGACGGGGCCACTTTTATTTGCGCCACCCTGTATAACTGTGATCGGACTTCAGCACTAGTCTCCTTTGGGACATTTCTAGAATGTTTACTTTAGATTAAATTGGTTTCTAATGAAAAAAAAATATCTACTTAACTTCACTCTCCCATTACATTTATTTATTTAAAGTAAAAATAATACTTTAATACTTAGTACAATAATTCGATATACTTTTTAATTTAAAGTTTGGTTTTTAAGTATTACTGCTTTCAACGTTAACTTTGTGCAATTTTGGTTGAACATTTTGTTTTGAAAAGAACTGAACATGAATTTTTTTCTAGGAAGTACACAACTGTGTTTATCCTTTAGATATAAAAGCTCTTGCATTTCAAAAGATGCGCTGAAAAATCATTCCTTGAAATACGAAGCTATAAAATTCATTCGTCAAACATTGAAAAAAAGATAGAAATGGCTTTTGGCCATGAAAATAAAAAAAGTTTGAGATTATTCCATCACACAACTTACTTCTGCAAATTCAAAAACAGTTAACCTAGTTTTCGATTTAAATACCTTAGACCCAGAATAGTTTAAGTTATTTTCAAATTGACAGAAGTGCATCAAAATAAAAGAGTTTAAAACAATGATTCGAAATTAAAAATGGTAAATGTAATTATATTTGATTTAATCATTTAAATAATATCCCAATGTTTAAGTGAACAAATTAATGCCTCATTAGTATCCCTCTGTAATTATTGTTGCATTCAATTAATATAAAGCTATTTTTTCTATTTCAATTTACAAAGAAACTATTTTTAGAGACATAGTAAAAGATATTTGTCTGCCCTCTTCTATGAGAACATAATTGAGTTAAACTTTTTTAGTTATTTACTACTTTTTTTAGATCTACAAAAACAATTTCGTGAATAAATCGTTTGTGTTTTAAATGCAAACAAACCAGAATACATTTTTCTGGTTTTATAATTAAAAGTTCAAGTAAAAAAATAGATTATGTTTAAACGCATATCCAAAAAATAGAAGTTTTTATAATATTTGTTAAATAGCATAAATGACTTAATACATAAAAGTAATAGTTAAAAGTAGTAAAATAAATTATATTAACTTAATTAAAATATGATACAGTAATAATTAACCAATAAAATAAATTAAAAGAAATGTCACTATTTTTCTATTAATGGTTATTATTTTTATTATCTTTAAATAAATAAAAATATGTGTGAAAATCCTTACTAAAGTATTTTTAAACTTAAACAAATATTAAGGACTTGGGTACTTTTACCTCTTAAACACAAATTTGTCCTTGGATGAAATGTCACTCTCTTTCCAAATCCATTTAAAGTGCAACTGATCGATAGTTTGATGCAAGTTTAGTGTTGAATCAATATTTTTTCGATATACCACGTTTATGACATTTTTCTTACTACAAGAAAAACATGGAAAGAAGACTTACATTAAATGATTTATTCATGTGGAGAGAGAATGACGAAAATACGTAGATTTTCTCAACACTTCAAAGGAAAACTACTGAAGCGAAATTTTTACAAATTTTGAAGCGTTATAAAACTTTTAAAACGAAAACTTCATTATTTTTTAAACATTACAAAATTATTGGACTATTTAGTAACAAACATTTTATTAGAATTAGAGGTTGTATTTTTAGAATGTTCTGTGAAAGAGTAAAGTTAACCCAATTAGTCACGGAATTCTTTGCACGTAAGATCCAAAAATTACAAAATCAGGGATGGAGAATCACCCCTACTGCTCTCACAGTTTATGCAGGAAAAATTTGCTATGAACCATTTCATTAGTTACTAGAGTCTTAAAATGCACTATTAAAAAAAATTTCTTCATTAAACGGAAATAGTAGTGACAGTTTTGTGGTCTGGGCATTTCCATTAATTGACACCATTTTCGTTTATTTTTCTCCGTCTCAAAAGTTAAAGTTTCCATTTATTGACAACATTCCCTTAATCTCAACATTCTTGCTCCAAACATTCTCCAACCCCGGAGAGTACATTTATTACTATTATTATTTTTGGCAGCATAAATCGTTTATAGGGCGATCATACACTCTTATGGGCATTTAATAAACGTGACAAAAATATTCGTGGCAAATGTGTGCAGAATTGGTCCGTTATTTGAAGACTTTTCTTTCTTTATAAAAAAAATGACCTATATTGCAATGGCAGAAACACTGAGGGCTTTATATGCATAAAAAATATGCCGGTAGAAGCAGAAACCTCACCATATATCACTCGAGTACTCAATGAACACTAAATTAACAAAAATAAAAACTGACTGTGAAAAGGATTTGCAAAATAAACTTACGTAAACCAGTAGTAAATGCATTCATAGTAAACCGCTTTCAAATAGTTTGACCTTTTTTCTATCAATATTTTTTGCTAGTGCAAAATTGTACCCTTTCCGAACTGACTTTTAGAACTGATTATTGACAAAGATAAATGCATCCATTTTCAACAAATATTAAACCGAAAATTCATATAAAAAAATCCAAAGTACCGGAAGAATATAGCTAGTTCAATTAGTATAAAATAAAATATTTCCAAACTATTCATAAATAATATAGTAAGGAAAGTTTATAAAAAATCATCTTTTTTAAGTAAGTCAAATTCTATAAACTACTTGGTCGCCAATAGCCCTCGTGTAGCTCTAGTGACGATAATTCAAACTAAACTGAACTATAAACTGCTTGTTTGGGATCAGTAAATAAATTGTTGTGACTTTGAAGGTAGGGTATATGAATTGCCAACATTAAATAAAATATAATGATTTCGTTTACATAATATACGGATAAATGAAATTCTAACAATTGATAAATTATCATGATTTTTCAAAAGTCATGTAAAATTATTTAAAAAATTAAATGTGCTTATTTTGCAGGTGTGGTATTTGAATTCTAACATCAGATAAAATGGCATGTTTTAGTTTATGCCGGTAGTTTACATGACATTCCATCAGGAAATTAAATGTATTGATTTTGAATGGGAAATATATAATATAGAAAGCAATATAGAGACTAATAGTTATTAGCTAATAGTATTTTGGATTATATAACTCATCTATTTCGAATTAATAATTATAGTAAAAATATTATAAACAACAGATTCAGATGTGTTCATATTTGAAACTGACCTGATTTTTTTTACTGAAATTGGTAGTTCTCAGGGTGCATTGAATTGTGCAATAACAGATAACACTTCATCCAAGCAACAAAACCACCTCGCCATTGTTTGACTGATACCTATTTTCCTACGTTTTAAAAATGTTTGACGAATAAAGAATTTCTAAGGAAGATACAAATTATTCAATAAAGAACAAAACCTGTTAGAATACGGGCATGGGATGGAACAAGTATTTTTTTTAAATTTTATTTCATTTACTAGATCTATAAATAACTTATTTTTCAATTTCCAAATGCTGTAAATGTTTCGAAATGCTGTGTTTAAGCATAATTGATTTTCTGTTTTTATTTCCAGTGGCTTTAGAAAAATATTTAAATAAGAAAGAATCATAATTACCGGAGATAATGTACCAACTTACTTTCAGTTATTTTCTCTTGGGCAATAAAGAAGAGTGTGATGACAAAATTGGCTACTTTACATTTTCTTAGTAGTTTTGTATATATTTTCACCTAACATGAATAGCAACTAACTTAAATTTGAAACTTATTAAAGGATACTAAAGACTTATGTAAAAATATTCGACAAAAGAAGGAAGGTTAGATTAAAAGAGTAGATAAAATTAGACTTATTTAAATGGAGGATGTAAAAAAAATACTTTCATATTTCAAATATATAATTCAAAAATAACTTAAATGCGTATATTTTTCGAATTTTTAAAAGTACTGTGGAATTTTTTGACAACTACGGTCCAAAATTAAGATTTTTTCTGAATATAAACAATGCGGATATTTGTAAGTCATTAAAAATATTTAATATATTATCTCTTTAAAGTTTTCATTTTACCGTAATGGGTGAATAAGAACTGCTATGTGAATCAGAACGAATAATTTCTGATTAAACAAAAAAAATCTTCGTAAATATATTTGAGGGAATTTACAAGTTTTTTTAAGGAATCAAAAGATATTGAGAAATTGCGAATTTCACAACAGGTGTGTTTGTCCCCGAGAAGATGTGAGGTCGCATAATTAACAATTTTAGGTGACAGCCGCCTCCACGCCTTTAGCGGGACCACCTCAAAGTGGACGATTCCAGTTTGCTTTTTTCCTCCTAAGAAAACTCGTATTTCGGGGATGCGAAATGCTCCTCGTCTTTGCGAGGTTAAAAAATACTGGTTTGGTTTGACCCTCCACGCACAATATCATCCGATTTAAAGTCAAAAATCAGTGCATCGGTATCTATAAAGAAGAAGTCCTGATTGACTGGCTGACTCACGTATCAACGCCCAGCTAAAACTATTGGAGGGACATGTTCCAACTTTTATGAGCTTATTCCTTTTGTACTAAAGGCGTCGTTTAGAAGAGATTTTTTCAATTTCATCCCAAAAACAGGGCAAAACGAGATACAAATTTTACTTAAGAAAAACATTGTGCATTCTTAAAAGCACAGGATTTAGGGCAATTTTCAACTTGAAAGAAATTTTAACACAAAAAAATTAAGTTTAAGTACGAAAAAGCATGTGAGTTTAAATGTAAAAAATGAATGCGAAAAAGACTTTTCAGCATTTTACATTGAAGCATATGCATTAGTCCCCAACCCAACCAACCGCCTTTGTACTGGTAAGTACGAATACTCTGTAGTGTAAATTACTGCTTTCAAAAATTCCATACAAATCAATGAACAAAATTCCTATTAAAATATTTGAAGCTTTCTTACTTTTTACTTATACCTTAAATTTTTTCCAAAATGAGGAATGCATGCAGAAAAAAAAATCCATAAAACGCATTTAATATATATAAAAAAACTTTTTCTTTATATAAATTTTGTTATAAAAAATATTTTTCGTATCATTGATATCGTCTACCAGAAAGAAAACGTTTTGTTTACTTTAAATGTAATATTATTAAGAGATAATATTTATTTGTGTTTCTTGAAAGTAATTAATGTATGATTTCTTCTTTTAAGCTACATTTTTATAAATTTAAAAGACACGTAAAATTTTTTTACCCTTTCACTCCCAATGATTGAATTTGGAATCCATAAACTTGTGTTGTTGTTTTTGTTACTCGCTTAAGTTATACTCGCACTTATTTTAAATAAATTTTATTAAATTTTCCATACATTTTTCTATTAAGTTATTTTTTTTGTACCGTTAGATGGAATAATCATGTCTTTTGAAGAATTAAATAATGTTTGTTGTATTTAAATGGAAAATATGAAAAACATGGTAAAAATAAAATTCACTCCGAATCAATTTTATTCAATAAATTGGCCCTAAATTCTTAATGTGCCAAGATGGTAACCTTGCCATGCCAAGATAGCAACCTTGCCACTTGTGAGTGACAGGCGAGAAGGCGACATACAGTCTGTGGATCCACAATGAGAGGGGTTTAACTAACACCTTCACGAGCCAATGCCGAGTCTCCCTGGCGAGAGGGGATCTGCATTTCCGACCTCTTGACCCCTGGTTGACGAATGGGGTACAACGAGGAGGGGCTTGTGACCCGCTGGCCAAAGGACGGATCAGTGATGGACAAACATTCTTACACGAAATCGCCTTCCAAAAACAACGCGGAAACTCCGCTCTTCAAAAATGGAAATGAAAAGAATACACCCCGCTTGAGCATCCTCCCGTCTCTCTGGTTTGAGAGAAGACCGTTACATGCCGGTAACAACCCCTCTCTGCCGTGAGTCCCTACGCTAGCCCCCCCCAACACCTGAGTGGGGCACCCTACATCAGAACGGAGCCTTCACTCTCCGTGCAACCATTTCCGATGTCGCAATCTTCCTGGATCCCTGCAAGAACCCAGGTACCCTTCACTTTTTGCCATAAAACTGACTACTGGTTATTAACCGTCTTGGGCCTTCCGCTTTCACTCATAATATATATTGTAATGTTTAACTTAGTGACATTAATAAATATTGATGATTTTCCTAAATGGATGTCTGTATAGACTAAGAACTTAACCACAATACGACCTTATGGCATAATGCTTGCTTTTTCAAATGTTCAAAAGTTTAATTTTAACTATTGTTAACAAATAGAGTTTCGAAAAATTATTGTTATAATTTATTCAAAAGTTATGATTTCACCCCCCCCCCCCTGCCTAAATTTTAGTTAAAAAATTATGATTTTTTCCCCTGCTTTTCACCATTTAATTCTGGATGCTTAATGAATCTATTTCGCAATTTTTGATTTTTTAGAATAGAAAATAAAAGTTTAGGAGTGAAAGTGTTAAAAACTGGAGTAAATAAGTTTTTGATAAAAAAATGTGCTGTGAATGGCTTAAAGAGAAATTTTCGAAACATTTTAATATAAATTGCTATTGCTGTACTATTTTGAGCTATGTGCATGCTTCTTGTCGTGAGTGGTTATCGTACCAGCGGTATTGTTGTCATAACACTATAATTTTTTATCCTTCTGTAATTACATTTGTCTTGAACAATGCAATATTTTTTTTACCTTGCTCAAAAAAATATTTGTATACAATTTTCTTTCAGTAGAACTAAAACTCTTCTCTGTGAATCTAAATTTATGTTACACAATTTCGTTTAATTTCTCCGAATAAGATAAAATATCATCCGAACCCAAGTTTTCTAACTATTGACGTTTTGGTAATGCTTCAGATAATTGAAATTTATTTGAGTTAAAACCCATTGAGTTTTATAAATAGAAAGAATGAAAACAAGTTGCACGCTGCAAACAAGTTGTAAAAAACCCTTTAAATAAAACAGACTAAAATAAAACTATAAAATAGCACACGACAAAAATACGCACCTAATTTAAGTATTTTTGTTGACTTTAATCAAATTACCTTAAGGCCATCTAAAGTAAAATTATTATACCATGTCTCTAGAATCATGTTTTTAAAAACAACATTTTTATTTTATAAAATCGTAATTTTGCAGTGACTAAACTAAGGGAAAAAGTTAATATTTTGCATCACTGAACACGCTTATTTTAGCTTATACAAACTGCATATTTCACAAGTTTTTTCGCAATAATGGTAAAAGAAGCTCCTGTTCATATTTGATACAATTCACCTATTTACGTTTACCAAAAAAAATAACAAGTTCTAAAAATTTACTTTTCATATCTCTATAGCAACAAGCTCTATCTTTATTTAGAATTTCTTTTGAAGTTGAAACCTACCAATGATATTGAGAGAATCCCAATTATTTTCCTTTATAAGCCAAAATGTAAATATGACGATGACGAAGTAGATGAATATTTTTGCGTTAGTTATATAAAATAATATTTACTTTAATCTTTCGATTTATGTGCTTTCTGAATGTATGTTATTAGAAGACAGAATAATTTTAAAATTTCTTTTACCCTTTAAAAAAAAAATTTTGGAAATTGAATTTATTTTATTTATGTCAAACTATATTTTAGTGGAGGAAACCGGGGCTAGTTTTCTAGGTTTTTTTATTGTATATGTTAGTTGCATTTATTTTGAAGAAGGCAAGAAATTATTGAGAAAAAATTAATATGGGATTAATATGAAAAAAAGCCCGTTTATTGTACCAAAACATTTTTTTAACAAACTTCTATAAAGGTCATTATCATCGGTATAACTTTGAACTCAAACAAATTGTGTAACTTCTTTTTTGTGTAACCGTAGTTGTGTAACCTTAGGTTGTCAAAAGTCTTACTAATGATTGAAAAAAAAATCGAAGTCTTCACCTGGCAAGCTTGATGATATTGCTTCCCTATTTTTTAACCAGCCAGTTGACTCCAGACTTTGGGGGCAATAGGACAAATAATTATTTTACTGTGCAACATTTTATGATCTATGGGAAATATTTAAGTTTTTGGGTGTTCTCTGCTACCACAACCATTTCTGATAGTTATTAGAACTACACATATTTCATGAGAATTGTATGAGCTCTTTCTCCTTTCTTTTTATTACTATGTAGACAATTTTTCTTCTAGAGCAAAACTTTTTTGCGTTTAGAATTTAATGTATGGTCAATATTACTGGGTCTTATATTAGAAAATAATTGCACTTTTGGAATATTAAGCTTAGTTTATAAAGGTTGGAGCAAGTTTTTATACAAAACATTATTTGAATTAATGCCCCGTAAAATTTTGGAAAACCTGAACTGTCGCCATACTTTGGCCTTAATAGTACCTCTTAGAGCAGAGGTTTAAATTATTTTGAAAACAAATTCATAGTTACGCAGAGAAATTAACCACCTTTTAGTATACGCAGTGATAAAACTATAAGCGTAATAATAGTACGTTTTATTTAGATTTGAATGAAAGCATGAAAAGTTACTCAACGTTGAAAAAATCACAAAAACAGCTCTAATGACAATATTACAACACCAATTGAATAAATATTTTTATGGTAGCATATGATGCATTTTTTATAATCGAAGTAGCTATATGGCGCCCCCTAACGGTTCATTTCCAATAAAAGGACTGGTAAATACAGGGTGGCCCAGCGGGTAGTGTTTGAAACAAATGAAAAAATAAAAACAAATAAGAGACATGAGAATAATTTAATGACGTTTATTGAATGGACATATTGGGCAATTTATGATAAAGAGGTTCGAAGTGCCCGCCATCTTTAACAAGGACAGCAGTTCGGCGGTTCTCGAATCCAACCATACTCCCTACTCCTTACAACTACCTTCCTCCATACTCCATACTCCTTTTGTTTGGCCAATTCTTTTTGTGGAACTTCTCACAAAAGCTAAAAAAAGCTTCCCACAAAAAGAATTGGTCAAACAAAAGGAGTATGGAGGAAGGAGGAAGGTATTTGTAAGGAGTATGGAGTATTTTTGCCTAAAAACCGCCTCGAAAACCGCCAAACTGCTGTCCTTGTTGAAGATGGCGGGAACTTCGAACCTCTTTATCATAAATTGCCCAATATGTCCATTCAATAAACGTCATTAAATTCTTCTCATGTCTTTTATTTGTTTTTATTTTTTCATTTGTTTCAAACACTACCCGCTGGGCCACCCTGTATTTACCTCTATGGGAAAACTAGCCCCGGTCTCCTCTTGTTGGCATCACTTAAGTTTTGATAATTTTACGAGCGTGCGATAGCACGTGTTTGTTGTAGTTTTTAAAATTAAGACGTTGAATGTCAGTTGAGACTTTAGAATAATAAAAGTTGGTTTTAAAAATAAACCGTTACGCTTGTGCCTGAATGATTTAATTGCGATACGACCTTTACGATTCTACATTTCAGAAGTGGGATAAGATAGAAATTATTATCCTTAACGCCGACGATAAACTACGTACGAAAAACTGGATTGTAAAACGATATCTACAAGTCCAGACGGATTACGATACGAGAAAAGAATTCTACGAAACGCCGAAATTCAACTTACGAAAATCTTCCGAAAAATTCATCTTACGAAAACAATTGCGACCTGCAAGATTTCTCCATAACGAACTATACGAAAACGAAGCAGCATTTATTGAAAGACGGCTATTCAAGATGGAACAGAATTGTTACTACGGAAAACTGCGCTAAATGTCGACAACGAACTTTGAAACGGATAACGGATCTACCGTAATGAATGACGAAGAATTATACAAAACTGTAAAGAATTATTAATACGGAAAACGAAGAATTTCGCCAAAACACTAACTGATTCTTAATTTTGTTTTGGAGCAATCAACAATTCAAATTTGTGTCAACTTTGTGTGAATCTTTCCAGTTGTCAAAATGTCTTATTTGGCGAAGTGTAAGAAAGTAGATTTAGTCTTAATAGCAGATGAGTTAGGTGAAGTAACAAACGACGATATGAAAGTTGTTGATTTAAAGAAGTTGATAGTAGGATCTGCGAACTATGAGGAAGAGTTCGTTAAATTAATGTCCGAAAGAATAATTAACGAAAGATTAGAAAATGATCGCATAGAAAAAGAACGCATAGAAAATGAGCGCCAACGACTCGAAAAACAAGAAGAAAAGAACGCTTAGAAAAGGAGAGAGCTTTGAATTAGAAAAGTTACGAATTGCTAACGGAAATGGAAGCCGAGGTAAGCAAGACGAAGCAAACATAAATGGAGACGTGATTGTCAATAGACCAAACAAAGATTTGCAAAAAGTGATCCGCAAGTTTGATCTGAAGGAGTCAGAAATTAGTCTCTATTTAGTTCTGTTTGAACGCCAAGCACGAAGAGCTGAAGTTCCGGAGGAGGATTGGGTTTCGCATCTATTGGGCCTACTTCCCTACGAAATAACGCAAATAATAGCAAGAGAACCGGAAGAAAAGGCTAACTAATACGAGCATGTGAAGAAATTGTTACTAAAAAGGTTCAAACTTAGTCCTGAAAAATTTCATCAAAAATTTATTCAACACCAAAACTCACACAGCACATGGAGTGATTTCGCCTTCGAACTGCAGAACTATTTTGATGAGTGGATTTCTTGTTTAGAAATTAAGGATTTTCAAGGCTTAAAGGACCTAATGGTAACAGAACAGCTAAAGCGAAGAGTTCCAAACGAACTGAAGGAGCATTTTATTGATGTGTGGGTAAAATTTTTGACACCGAAGAGTCTTGCTGACAGGCTGGATGAGTATGAAACCGTGAGGGGAAGTAGATCAACCACACAAGCAAACGAACGCAAACAGAGTAATGGCAACGGCTATAATAAGAATAATGCAAACGATCGATTTCAACGGCGCGGAAATTTCAATGACAATAAGTTTAAACCCCAAAATTCAGAAACAGAAACAAATCCTCAACAACGCAACTCCTCAAACAACGTAGGCTTCCGCAAACCTTTGCGCAACGAAAAGGGTGAATCAAAATGTTTTAACTGCAACGACTATGGTCATTTTTGGAAAGACTGTCCAGAAAAGAAGCAAGGTTCAGGAAAGGATCACGTAACAAATTTGGCCACAACAACCAAGAAAACTGCAACTCCAGATCTTTATCTAAAAAGGGCCAAAATTAACGGTGGAAATTGGGTTGAAGCGTTGATTGACACAGGAAGCAGTAGCTGTTTTATGAAAAAGTCTGCTGCACATAAATTAAAAATACCTTTTACCCCTGAAGTAACTAATATTTACGGATTTGGAAACCAAAGTACACCAGCAGGAAAAACTCTTGGTAAAGCAGCTGTTGATATAGAGATTGTTGATGTTTCCGGGGATGAAGTAACGGTTCTTATTGTAGAAGATGAAGCTCAAGCCGTTGATTTGTTGGTCGGAAGAACATGGACTGATATGCCTCACATAGCTTATGTAAAAGTGGGAAACGAATTGCATATCGACGAAGCACCATTCCGTAAATTGCAACTGAATATAGATAAACGATTCTCTCTGAATGCAGCCAAAACTACAGTCATCGAAAAGAACTCTGTCAACTTAGTGCAGTGTAAAGCCGAAAATTTAAGTGACGGTTTGCTTTTACTCAATAACGAAAGAAACATGGATTGCTTAGTCACAGTAGTTAAAGGAAAAGCAGAAATCCCCATTTTCAATTTTCAAGATATAAGTCTTACGTTAACAGAAAACCAATCTGTAGGCAGAGGTGAATCAATTGAATTGCTTGAAAACAGTACTGTTTTAGGAAACGATGAATGTAGCATTTCAAGTTCAAGTAATGAAACTCCAAACTCTGAAATTCTGGACACTAATGTCATAACTACTTCACAAGAAAAGTATATTAGTAAACGTCTACTTGAAGATGAAGACATAAAAACAGATGATAACGTATCTTACGAACAAAAGCAACAACTAGTGCAACTTCTTAACGAGTACAGAGGTTGCGTTTCGCTTGATTTACAAGAGCTTGGTTGCAGAGATTTAACTACGATGAAAATTAAGGAAGTAGAGGGCAGCAAACCAGTTTTCATGAGACCCTATAAAACAAATGCTGAAGAACGATCCATAATTAAGCAAATAGGGAAGGAATGGAAAGACTACGGAAACTTTTCTGAAAATAGGTCACCGTACGCCAGTCCAGTGATGATTGTTAAGAACAAAACAGTCTTGGCTCACTTCAAGACCAAATTCATTGCCCAGAAGGCGAAAAAGGGGGAAGAGGTGAACCCCAACTGCAAGGCCCAAGGGGACAGACCCATCTCGGTAACTTGGTTCAAGGACGAAGAAATGCTGGCTAACGGAACGATACCTAGATACAGTAAGAGACAATTCGACCACACTGATGGCCTCGCTTCTCAGCTGAGTATCCATTCTGCCTGGAGAGAGGATACCTCTGTGTTCTCATGTAGAGCCTCGAATCGCTTGGGCGATGATGATTCGACTGTGGAGTTGGTGGTGCAAGAAGGGCCAGACAGTCCTGTGCTAGTAAAAGTAATTCATATTTCCAGTAGAAGTGTGCAACTACGATGGAATATGCCGTTTAATGGAAACAGTCCAATCATACGTTTTCTGGTTGTCTCTGAAAATACTAATGGCAAATATGAATCAAACATTGTAACGACGGATGTCTCGGGAAGTCAAACTGATGCAACTGTAAGAGGCCCTAAACCAAGAATGACGTACAACATTCATGTTCTCGCTACTTTTACGGCCGTGTGTTCTGCCGTGGTTTTGGTCGTGATTTTAATTGCCGCTTGTGCTGTGCTAACGCGAAGAAGGAGACAGAGGCCAGAAGGTCATGATTCCGAAGCTGATCGCAGAAGCACAGGAGAAATTCAAAAATCAGAAAACGTCGCTCTGAGCGCATGGGAGAAGCGATCGAGAGCTGACTCATCAGATAGAGGCTCACAATGTAGAGAATCCCTCTATTTATTCCTACTCTCTGTCTATATGTATTTTAAGTATTGTATCATCGAGGACGATGTATTTATAGGATGGCCGAATGTTGGCATCACTTAAGTTTTGATAATTTTACGAGCGTGCGATAGCACGTGTTTGTTGTAGTTTTTAAAATTAAGACGTTGAATGTCAGTTGAGACTTTAGAATAATAAAAGTTGGTTTTAAAATAAACCGTTACGCTTGTGCCTGAATGATTTAATTGCGATACGACCTTTACGATTCTACACCTCTATACACCAAGACATAAATAAATACAAACCTTATTTTATATTCTCGCGTTTTGTGACAACAAATTCGACTAAATATTATATCACTTTAAACTAATTATTGAGAGCACAATACATAGTTATCCATTTCTCCTATACTTTTACAACAAAAAAATCGAGTGTCACAAGAGCATATGTTTATCACTACGTTTAGATTTTGGAAAGCACTGTTGCTGCGCGTTGAAATTCAGTTTTTGAACAATTATGAATATTTTTCCTAAACAATTTAAGTTTTAGAAACAAATTTGTTATCCCTTTTGATCACTAGTTGTTAACTGTCAAGTGCAGAGAGACCCTAAGTTGAATAGATTTATTATTTCTCTCATGTTCCAAAATGTCTTTTCTGGAAAAAAAATTTCTACGATGATAACTTTCTTTACTACGTAACATAGGCTTATTGGAGAGCTTCCAAAAGTTCTGAAGTTAAGTTTCTCACAGTGTTAAGAACAACTATCCTGATTAGAAGAAGATAAATGTTATGTGTACATCTTGAACCTCAATAGAAATATTTTTCTGAGAAAAGGGTAATAAAAAATATAAAATTATGAGTTGTGGAAAATATGTACTTTTTTGTTTTTAGAAAAGAAATAACGAATAAAAGTTTTGGAAAAGTTCAAGAAATCTCTAAACTACGAATAGTTCACGCTCTAGATACTAAAAGGAAAACTAAAACTAGATATTTCAGTTTCAAGAATTCCAATTGAAATATGTTTAATGTGGGGACAAAAGAATGTTTTTAAAATTTAAACTTTTTACTAGATTTTATGTTATTTTTAAAAACTATTATAGTTTTATATTCATAAAGGATATAAAACATATATATGTTCATATTTTAAATAGGTTTATTTATTCTTTATAAAATAACTATATAGAAAACTAATTTGACGGAAAATAAATGCGTACACATTTAATAAAATACAGTTAAAAAGAAAGTTTAGATTATAGTGAATTTGTTACATTGAATTAAATCTTTAGAGAATTGTGTAAACCTTATTTCACTAAAAAAATTTTAAAGGTATATAAAAAATTAGTAATAAATTACCTTACTTCATTCTAGAGTTATGTACGCATTGAACTTAAATAGTTAATAATTAAAATTCCTTAAAATTTCAATAAAGAATTATAGATATGTTTTATATATGTATTTCTACGAATCTAAAAAAAATTGTGGATAATCAAAAGTTTCCAATGATGTGAAAATTTTGTAATATAAAATTGTAACTTTTAAAGTAGTAGATAGTGTAACAATACATTTAAGCTTGTATATAATAAACAAGTCTCAGTACGAATTGATAATAAAAAGCTAGAGAAACAAATTGTCATGTTAGAAACTCCGAATATAACTGAAAACGTAAACCTGTATTATAATTTAATACAAACAAAAATCCAAAGTTCAATAGAACTTGCAACGGTTTCGATCGATGGACGCAAGAATAAAGGTAACAATAACTGGATCAATAATTCAATTTTAAAACTCATAAATGATAAAAAAAAGCAATACATGAGAACAAAAAAGTACCCTTATGAAATGAATTTAAAGTCAAAATATAAAAGTATAGTTGCAGAAGTAAAGCAAAAAATTAAAACTGCTAAGGAAATAAAATATCGTGATGAGTTTATTGCTTTTGATAGAGATCAAAGAAAACAGTGGAGATTTGTTAATAATCTTATTGGTAAAAACAAAAAAGAAAAATATTTTGCCGAGGGTTATTACTGAAAATATTGTAAATGATTTCAATTAGCTTTTATTAATTGTGCAAATGTTAATATAAACAGTAATTTCAACAATACTACGGATTTTAATATAACCTATGCAGAATGCAAATCTTTCCTTCTTTATTGGGTATCCGAAATTGAGATCCTAAATATTGTTAATGCTTTAAATGAAAAAAAATCTGTCGGATACGACAAAATTTCTGTAAAAGTTTTAAAAATGCTTCTTAACCATAAACCCGAAATAATTGTAAATTTAATAAGTCTGTCTTTTAAAGAGGGAGTTTTTCCAGAAAACTTAAAATTAGCTACAGTAACGCCTATCTAAAGCGAGAGAAATTAATTGCGTGGGAAATTATCTCCCGATTTCTGTGTTACCCATTTTCTCAAAAGTATTTGAAACAGCAATGAAAAATAGACTTTATTTTTTAAATAATTTTCTTTTCTAAAAACCAATTTGGTTTTACAACGGGACTAGGAACCGAAGATGCACTACCAAGATTTACTAGTATAATATATAAATCCCTAAATGATAATTTAAAAACAGTTTCTATTTTTATTGATATTTCAAAGGCCTTCGACTCAGTAAATCATAACATATTGCTACGCAAGTTATACGCAGCAGGTGTTAGAGGAAAACAGCATGAGTAACTAATCGAAAACAATTTGTAAAGTTAAATAATATGAATAGTAATTGCTTATTTATTAAGAAAGGTGTACCTCAGGGCTCAATTTTGGGCCCGTTGCTATTTATAATTTTTATAAATGATTTTTGTAATCTCTCACTATTTGGGAAATTAATCACATATGCAGATGATACCGTTTTGGTATATTCAAAGAAAAACTACAATTTATTGAAAGAAATTATAAACTTTGATCTAATAAAAGTTAAAAAATGGTTTCAACAAAATGACTTAATTATTAATAGTGATAAAACTAAATATATAAATTTTAATATGATCGCTGGTCATGCAGTAGACTTAAATCTTAAACATCATATTTTATGCCAAGGAAATGTTTCAAATTGTGAATGTCCTCTTATAAACCGAGTAGAAAATATAAAATATCTTGGACTATATGTGGATCAAACATTTAAATGGAAATTACATGTAAAAAAGGTAAATGATGAGCTACGTTTTGGTATTTATGCATTTTATTACTTAAAAAATAGTCTCAGTAAAACATTTTTAAAACCATTATACTTTGCGTTTATACAATCAATAATACAATACGGCATAACCTCATTGGGTGGTGACTACCTAAATAATATCACACCTTTAATAAATACTCAATCCAGATTGATTCGAACTGTGAACCAGAAAATTTTGATAACCCGATTTTATTTATAAGAAAATTATACGTATACAATAGTCTTCTATATTTATATAAAAACAGATCATTTTGCACCCTTAAAGACCCTGTAAACTACAATTTAAGAAATGAAACAATTTACAATATACCTAAAGCAAATAAAGAAATCTTCCACAAAAGCTTTATGTATTTCGCATCCAAATTTTTTAACTCTCTGCCTGAACAAATAGTAAGTTTAACGCATAAGAATACATTTAAAAAAGAAGTTAAGCGTCACATCTTAAATATTGATGTAGAGATCATTTTCAAATCTGTGATATTATTAAAAAATGAATTATATCATGTCCTGTCAACTAAATTACATATATATTGTTATTTGTTTTGTAAAACCAATAGTGAAGTTATGTATTTTATCGTTCTGTAATATGTTTGTGTATCTCGTGTGTCCGATCTTTTGCCAGATTTTTTTAGTTTTTGTTTTGTTATTTTGTTTGTTTTGTTCCCCTTTTGTTTGGGTATAATCTGAAATGTTGCTTTTAATTTTCCTTGATGATTTCGATTGTTTAATTTTATGTGTTGTCTGGAAGGGCCCGTTACGCTAAAAGAACTATTAAATAAAAACTATGGATGAGAAAACTATCTATTTAAGAATCAAAGCATGAATCAGTCATTTATTTTTAACCACTTCATTGAATCTTGCAATTTAAATAAATAGAAATATAAAACAATTCGACCACAACAGGCCAGAGGTACAACAAGGTTGGTCCAACCGTTTACTAATTATTTACCAGTCTCCAATAACTATCGAAATTCTTCTTGAATTCATATACTCTTTTCGATTATAAGACATGATCTGGAAAAGCATTCTACTCATTAATAACTCTATTGCAAAAAATGTTTTCTTACCACCTTTTTTAATAAGTTTTTTTTTAATTTCTAACTATGTCTCTATGTCCTATGTAACAAGCCCCCAATGTCTGATAATATGAAAAAAAAATCTAATTGGAAATAACCACTTCCCTAATAGACGATTACGTCTTCGTTAAATTAACAAATTGTTGAAAAACTTTCATACAAGCATTCAAACTGTCAAAACTTCAAGGCAAATGATTAGTTTTGTCTACGCCCAAAGAAAATTAATTATTGCCAAAACTTTGATTTAAAGTTTCTTCCACGCAACAATTACGAACTTCGAAGAAGAATGAAGACCGATATTGATTGAAAGTCTTAGCCCAACATATTAAATTTGCTAAATAACAACATTGAGTAGATATTGAGTTAGAATTAGATTCCTGTGGAAGGAATTGGGGATAATGTGGGTTTATATTTTTTGTGAAAATGTTGGTAGCTAATGAGTTTCCTATTCCATTCTTCGAATTAGACCTCTGTCATTGAACTCGTTAAGCACTATTTTGCTTGACCTTCAGCATTTAGTTTGCAATGCTATTGTAAGATTTTCTATTACAGTGTTTTGTTTTCTGTAAAACAGCAAGCATTCCATTTACACTAATTTGACTTCTCTTTGTGCACGGTACACTGTAAATAAATCTGTTAAAAAAAACAATTTCTCTGTTATTGTCTTACAGAAGATTGGTAAATTAATATAATAATAACATAACTTTTTTAAATAAAATTAGATAATTTTTTTATGTAAAAAAGTGATATCGATATCGAATCGCGTGTGTAAAAGAAACCTTATTGACAAATATGCTTAATTGACCAAAATATCAAAAATTTCAGATGAAATTTGAATATCTATTGACTAAGTATTACATCGAATTAAGAACTATATTTATCAATAAAACAGTTTAGATGCAAGTAGCAGGTAACTTTTATTTTCTAAAAAAAGGCAATGGGACAAATAATTGTAAGGCGAAGTTTTTTTTTCAATCTGCCCCTTTTCTGGACAGATGCGACTTCGCAACTGCTACAATTTCAGTTCCAATTCAATTGTGTTTATTAAACATTTCAAATTTTAAAAAAAATATGATTATATTTTACTAATCAATTATGATGTGTATATTTATTTTAAAGTAATATAATTTCAAAATTACAAACTGTATTATGTACTAATTCCTAGAAATGTTTACAATTGATACAAAAATTTACCAAAGCTATATTTACTCAATATATGGTTATCCGTACGGAATTTCTTAAGTCATGAAAAGCCTAGAAAAACAATTTCTATCAGAAGTGTCTTACCAACGAATGAGGCAACATCGATCTTTAGAGCAACTCAAGAATTTGAAAGTATCTGTTCTCTTTATACTCCTTATTAATGTTTTTCCTTCCTGTACCAATTTCATTAAAAAAATAATAATAATCTGTAGCAATATGGGGTTCACAAAATATTGGGTTCACAATTCGCATACTCAGTCTAATAAGATTAAAAAGGTAGCATACTCGCAATGACGAGATGTAAAAATTAATTGCAAATATATTATTCAGCTTTCAATTTGACATAAAATTTTAAACATACGTCTAAGTTTACAATATTCAAATCAAAATATTATTCAACGGTTTCGATATTATGTATAAAAAATTGTTGTACTTTCATTCGTAGAAATTTAGATTTTTTTTCTAAAATTTCCACTAACACGATTTTACCAAAACTTCTAGCAAAATAGGTCGAACACTTTTGCTGAAATATGTTACAATATTAATAAATCATTCCAGTGATTTTTCAGTCACTCATGAATATTGTTTTTAAATATATTAAAGTAATCTTAATTTAAAATACATTATTTGGTTCATCAACAGATGGCACTACATTATATTCTACTACATTGTTTGAAAAATTCTCAAAGAGCAGCAAATACTTTATAAATAAATGTATTACTGTGATATTTATATTTTTTATGTAACAGTTATTTTGAAATTGACATTTAATTTTTAAAACTTTACTTTAGTTAACGTCAGATTAATTATTCATTAAAAAGCCATTTTTCATTTGAAGCATTTATTATTTGTTTGTTTTTTAAATATCTGGATTACTTATGTAACAAATTATAGATATAAAAATAAAAATTAATATGTTTATCCGATAGCATTTAAAAAATTATACTGCATATTAAATAAGATTTTTATCTCAAAATTCTAATAGATAGCAACTAAATTACTAAATTCTGTAAATACGTCAAATTTCAACATTTGGGAAGACTGTTCGGTTTTAGTCATTCATAATTTTAAAAACAAGCCCTAAAAAATTCAATTTGATATAATTTAATGCATGGACTTTTAACATTCGTGTACAATAGAAAACAAAAAATTTAAAACAATAAATTGGACGGGGTTATGCAACGCGATTGATAATGTGGGACTAAATGAATTTTTTCTAGCTTGTTCAAAATTGAAATTTAAAAAAAAAATCTATCGAAGCAAGTTCATGGAAGATTTTTTTTTGTATTTTTCTTCTTTGTTGCGTTCATACTATAAAAATATATAAGGTTTTATGATTGCTGTGTCTTCCAGTTGTGGATTTTTCATCCGGTCTGTCTCATAAACTTCACGTTTCAAATTCTCCAAACCCGTGAGTTCAAGTTGTAGTAAAATGTCAACATAGGCTTCATTCCGAATTTCATTTGAAAATTATAATTAAACATAAGAAAATTTATGCTCTAAAGATAATCGGAGTTTAATTTTTATCACTTATATCACACAGGAACGTTTACATTTCATTTCTTTTAAATAAAAGTTCTAATGAGACGTCATACAAATTATTCAAACTGCTGAGTTATTAACAACTTTTGTGGGTTTTTTAAGGTTTTTGAAATAATAGTTGTTGTTTTTTAGATGACCATCATGATATTTATTGAGTTGTTTATTATTTCACTACGAATATTGAAAATTGAACTTTCATAAGATGCATAAAATGAAAGAGTATTATCAATTCTCTTTAGTTTTAATATCGCCTTTAAAAGCATTCGATTTTATTTTAAACTTATTAATTATTTTTAAAATTCAAAACCTTTATGAAAAATAAGCTGTTTTTGCGTTATAAATTTTTATGTTCTACTAACAGATTTGGTACGGGCTAACTCGGTCTGACCCCTTCTGATCACCATATATTTATTTAGCATAAAAAATTTATTAGAGTGGTTTATGTAGGAGTTTGAATTATTAATTTATTAGGGAAAATTAAATTTAAAGAAAATAGATATTGGATAAGTTTCTTTACACTATATAAGGCGTTTCATTTATATTAAAAACATTTTCCAAATATTGTTAGCAGCCATACAAATATCTTTTTTGATTATGTAAATTAATTAACATTTCTTAATATTTTCCAACACTTATCAACATTTTACTGTAAAATTTTAACTTTTTATTATATTAACCTGCAAAGGTTTTTTTTTTTCAATTAAACTTCGAAATATACCCTGACAAGAATACAGGAATAATTCTTTCGTAGTTAAATTCCCTGATGTCTTATTTGCACTTGGAAACAAGAGATGGCGCCTCTAAAAATAAACAGCACCTGAGGGGGAAATTTTAAAACGAAACTTAAATTCGAAAACTAACTATCGGAGAAATCTCAAAAGTCAATCAAATTGTTCTCTTCAAGGCACCTGTGAAAATGGCGTTCCTCAACCGGTGTTGTTGCGGCCAAAGCGTTAGAAGTGGGAGCTTTGCGTCTGGATTTTACACTATGGTAGGAATTTTTAATAAAAAATGAAAGTCTTTTTTTTAGACATAGTCTTTTTAAAATTGTTTATTAAAATTTTTTTAAATATTAAGGAGAATTTAAAAATCCAAGGCATTTTATGGAGTACTTTAAATATTGTTTTAAATACTTTATAACTCAGAATCGAACAATAACTAAAACCATCACAATGAAATGAAAAAGGAATCTAGAATTTGTTAATTGACAAAGTAAATTTAAATTTTTCAAATAGTAGGTATGGTTGGAATATCCCGTATAGTTGGAATAAAAGGCGTAGAAATGGGTTAGAAAATTTGCAAATCTTTCTTGATAATAAAACTCTCGGAAGATAGTTGTAAATCAGATAATGAAAAATAATAATGAATTTTTGATAAAAAAAAGATAGTTGTTAATCATATTTTTACAATTTCATGGCCTAAAATATTGTAATGCTGTAACTATTTAAAAATATATGAATATTATGATTATATATGAAATTTTATATGAATATATTATGAATATATATAATTATTGCTTTGATATTATTTTTCAATGTTAAAAAATGAAGATTTAAACAAGTAATTAGGATCATTTTCGTCAATGAGTAATTCTATTGAAAACGCGAACTTTAAAATATAGATATCTCTCTTTCATTCTTTACAATTTTAAACTTTTCGAGTGAGGAAAACTACCTATCATTTTCATATACTTTTTTAAATAGGTTAATTCCACGTAAATACATACCACAAGTGAATTTTAAAAATATTTTTTATTCCAGTTGATACTTTTATATGCGATTCAGAAAAGTTTGAACTATAAAAATTTTACATCAAAAACTATCATTGTTTTTATCTGTGGCAACACTGAAGTTTCAAAGTGGCTGCTTTTTTTAAAGCATGGGTTATGGTTTTTCATCATTTTGAATTCTTGAATTTTAAGTAAAGAATTATTTTCTATCAGATTTTTTGGTAAAATTATTAAAATACACTATAACAACTGTCTTAAAAGCATATTATTAAACGGTATTTATAACTAAAAGATACTTAATTAGAAAGATAAAAATCCAATTTTTTGGCTGTAGTGTAAGTCACGAAAAGATATAAAAGTTTCTATAACTTTTTAAAACAAGGCTTTGCTTCAAAATTTTTAAGATATTTTCTTTCTATATTAACCTCTGTGTAATTCCACACCTTTAAATTTTAAACTAAAAAGCATTTTCACTATTTATAAAACATTTTAACTTTGTAGTGTAAGTCACAACGTAGGTCAGTCACAGCTTCTGTTTGATTTATCTATTGTAGATTAGCTATAATATTTGTGGATTTCTTATATTTTGATAATTTTGATTTAAGATGGCTAAATTAACAGCTAAAAGAAAAAGGAGAGCAAAGGCAAAGACTTTAAGCATGTGGTAAATTTCAATCCTTTAAAGAAAGAGAAAGCAAAAATCACTTTACGGACAACACTTTAACTAAAAATAAACCATCTCTATTGCAATGTTCCAACCGTTAGACAATATTGAATGGCATTTCTCTGCCAACAATGTTGGTCATCTTTACCATTAGTCATGAAAAAGGACAGATTGATGGACGTGGTGATACAGTGAGGAGGGGCTAAAAGCAGCCACACATTCCAGGAAAATTGACCCACATTCTGCTAAAGATTTTTTCACTTTGCATAAGAAATCTGCCCAAACATATCACTATTATACATTTTTAACAACTGTGTAAAGGGCTAAATAGGTAGATAAAATGATATTTGCTCATCAAAGGAAAATAAATATTTCCGATTCCTGACACTCAAAAATTGCTCTGCTTTTTAAAATTAAACAAATACCTACTTAAAACTGCCAATGTTTCATTAAATCCCCAAAAATACTACACGGCTGATTAAACAAATGGAAATGTTGTAAAAGGAAATACCTCTCAACAAAATTCTGAAAATGAATTTGATGCTGGAAAAAGAGCTTTAGTTCCTTTTGTAGGAAAATTATAGTTAAATATTTTGTGGGGCAAATGTTAAGTAAAGATGCTTATTCAATAAAACTAAAACACCTGTAATAGTCGGGAAGTCTTTTTGCGTGACCTGATAAGAAAGGTTTTTTAAACAATGCTATTGAAGAAAGAATTAAGAAATTACCAGAAACCAACTTTAGGGGACGTTGTGTAACTTTTTCTAGCTATGATTTTACCATGTATGCAATTCTTAACTTACCATGTTCAAAATTATTTACATATGTTATGTTATTATTGCCTAAATTTCCATATCTGTGATACAATTCACATGATGTAGTGTAAGTCACAAATTGAATGTAGTGTAAGTCACGCACAAAAATGTTAATAAATTATTTCCTATGATATTTCAACACTTTTTTGTAATTAAATTATTTAGCTTTAAACCTTATACTCAAAATAAGCACTGGTAGAATGTTGATTTACTGCCCTGTGAAGAAGAAATTAGAGTTTATAATGATAACCAAAAATCGACTTCCTTTCATGTAGTGTAAGTCACACCAGGACATTTTTATTATTTTTTAGTAAAATATTAAATTGAAAAAGTTTTTACTGATTGCTAAAAATACTATATGTTCAGGGGTAAACTGACATACAATATTTGTTTGAATAAATAGAAAATAATTATGAACTATGGAAACGAAATTTGTTAAATCGTCCGATGTAGTGTAAGTCACGCGTGGAAATGCCCAATAGTCAAAAACAAAACTTCTTTCCATAATATTTACGTTTTTAGCTGAAATTATCTGGCTTTGACAAAACATTAAAGTTTCTTATTCTTAAAACTTTTTCCTGGCTCTAGAAGAAAGGAAAAAATCATCATCTCATTAAAATATGAATTTAATTACATCTTTAAGGTCAAAAGTGTGTCACTATTGTACCGCACAATATTCGTAAATAAGTCTCAGGCTTATATATTAATAAGTAAAGGAGACCGGGACTAGTTTTCTAATGGAGCAAGTTTTTTATCCACATTCATTTTAAAAATGGACCGCTTAGTGATGCCAGTGGTTGAACTGGCATACGTGAAAAGCATGCATCATGACTTAGTTATTGACTCTTAAAAGTTGAGAACAGTCATTTTCAGTATTTTTAAAATTTTGTATACTAAATTAATGTATTGTTAGTTAAATTTTAGTGGTTGTATAGAATACTAAGCACACCAAAATTTATTATTATATTTTAAAACTAAAATTATCTTTTTTACTAATTTTCTTAAATAAATATAATTTATTTTAAGAGGATTCCGGAATTAATCCCGACAGCCGAAATCGCGACAAGTCATAACCCGGAAGGTTCGAAATCCCAACAAATCAATAAATAAATGCCATTTTGCTTAATTAAGGGCAATTTAATTGCCAATTTTTACATTAATATTTTTGCTTGGGAAGATGGATTTTTGTTTTATTGCTATGCTAACATAAAATACTTTTGGTTCGAAAAATATGTGTTTTATTCGAAATGCCTTTTATACCGAAATCACATACATTTTAACTAATCGGAGTATTTTTAATAGTCCATAGTTTTTGTTTACTTTTTTAGTGTTTTCGTCTTATAAATTTGATTTATTTATTATGTAGTTTGGTCCCAATGGACATAATTTGTTCTTATAATAGGTAATGTAGATTCTTGTTACTAGTAATTCCAGCCTCCATTTTAAAAACGATAAGTTGGAATGTTATATTTACTACATATATATTGTAAAAACACTTTTGCAGTAATGAATTTCACTTGGTGCACAAAGTCCACCATAACTATATATTTTTAGTCCCATCATATATGAGATAATGTCGTGTGCATTGGTTTCGTTGTAAGCTACATTATAACTTCACAAAAATTTAATCACCTTTAATTTAAATACAAAAAAAAAAAAAAATAGACAATAACAGGTACAGTCCGACCGAGCATTCATTTTACTCCTGGTCGAAAACGTGCGAAAGCGGGCAGAAATTGAAAGATGTTACAAATTTTAAAAGGATTAACGATTATCAGTTTTTATAATTCATCATATTTTATTAAGATTTATTACTATTATTCCCGTTTCTGTCAGTCATCCGTCGTTTCTGTCAATTATCCGATGTTTTCATCTTGAACCAGAGTGCCATGAATGCGCTGCCGATCTATAGATTTGCGGTACGACACATAAAAACTTTTTTGTTAAATATTTTACAAAACATAAAATAATTAAAGTTTTATCCTAATTTGCGCTTTACACATAAGCAGAACTTATGGCACGGATTTCAAATTCAATACTATCTTTTTTTTAAAGTACGTCTCATATAATTGAATGCGTCGCAAAATTTATTTTTTTAAATATAAAGTTAATTTAATTTGCTCTTTTAAATATAAAGTTCATTTAATTTACTCTTTTAAATATAAAGTTCATTTAATTTACTCTTTAAAATATAAAGTTCATTTAATTTACTCTTTTAAAAAAATATGTACGATCAATACATTCTTCCATGAAATGAAATTTAATTCTTTAATATGTTTGCTTAAAATACACCTACATCTACTAAGCAATCAACATTTCTAAAACATGGTCTTATTTTTAGAATCCGTTAAATTCAAAAACCAATCATTTAAAAATCTCTTTCACTTTGTGGACTTAGTATTCCTATTTCTCTTATGTACTTATTTGAATGAGTTTAATGATGTCTTTCAACTCTTAAATTTATCGAAAATCAAATAGAAAATTGTTTTAATGAAATGGTAAAAGATTTTAACTAGCTAATAACCATTTTCTGTAGGAAATTCAATCATAATTATCAAAACCATTCCCATAATCTATCTAAAGTTTGAAAAGAATTATCAGTTTACGTAAACAGAATTATTTTATATATTTTATTTTATTTATTTCCAAAAAATTATGTATCATACTAAAATACTTAATAATGCTTCGGATATTTGTATGAAAACAGTTTTAACATTATGGAAAATTTAACAAATAATATATAAATACTGAAATCAACATAATCATTTTACAAAAAGTTTAAATAGGGTTGACCGGGGCTAGTTTTCCATGTTTTCTTCTTTTTGCTTGAATATTTTTTACTTTTATTTATTTTGAAGAAAACACGATGTCTTTGACTTCCTCTTCCTCACATGTTCATCTACAAACTAAAATTAAATTGGTTAAAATGCAAGCACGTTGAGCTGGAAAATATGCCCCGTATACGGGGTATATTTTCCCTCACTGCTAAAAACTGATGGGGCAAATTTTCCAACTATTATTTTTTTTTAATAACACATTTGAAAACATTTTGTTAATTTTTACGTAGATTTATTGTAAACTAAAATATCTCAAAAGAGTACTTCCAGAATATATATGTAAAAAAAATTTTAAAAAAGGTTTATTATACCAAACTATTTTAACAAATTTCAATAAAATTCATTATCATCTCGATCCCTTTAAACAAACATAAAACTTTCCCTTATGTGTAACTATAGTTTGGTGCTTTTTTCTAGAGGTTGTCTACGTATCGTTAAAGATTGCAAAAAGTTGATTGACTGAAGTTTAGTATGATTGCTCCCCCCCTTTTTTTAACCAGGCAATTAGTTCAAAACTTTGGGTGCAACATGACACATTACTATTTTATAGTGTAATTATTCACAATCTATGGGGAATATTTAAGTTTATGGATACTTTTTTGCTACTACAATCATTCCTGATCGTTTTAAGAAAGACATATATTGCTTCAAAATGTTACGAACTCTGTCAGATTTCGTTTTCATTACTTTTTTAATCTAGAGCAATTTTTTTTACATTACATGTTCATACATTAAAAATAATTTGGTTTTTGGAATATTAAACTTAATTTACAAAGGTTGGAGTACGTTTTTATACAGAGCATTGTTGGAAATCTTGCCCCTTAGAATTTTGGAAAACTTGCCCCGTCGCCATATTTTGCCTTTAATAGTACCTTGATGAGTAGAATTTTAAATTATTTTGAAAATGAATGTATAGTTACGTAGAGAAAGGAGCCACCATTTAGTATACAAAATAATACATCTGTAAACTTAATAAAGGTACGTTTGATTTAGGTTTGACAAAATTACAACACCTACTGATCAAAGTTTCTTGTGGATGACATAAAATGGGTTGCTTCATAAGCCAAGCAGCCACTTGGCGCCTCCTAATATCATGCCTCCCATTTCTAATATAAGGCCTGGTGGGAAACTTACCCCATGGGAAAACTAGCCCAGGTCTCCACAATTGTTTAGTTAGAAATATAATATCAGTATGTATAAATGTGTATAGTATGTGAAATGACTAGTATTACTATACTTCAAAGAATGAAGACTTTCACTGTAAAAGCTTGTTAGCCTTTTTTAGATGTTTTAATGCAAATAAAACCTACTGATTATGGAATCAAGTGGAAATTTATTATTTATAAAAATATGCATTTAACTATTCAAAATTTTAGTCTAAAGAGATTTTTTCCATAAATATTTAATTTGAATGAGCTATTGGAATTCGTTGCGATGCACTTTAATAATTATATTGAGTACCAGAACTCGGTCCGTTATGGCGGAAATTTGAAATCTATACTTATTTGTTGTTTTCATTTTGTAAATAAATGTTTGATATTAAAACTGTTCCATGCATAAATATATTGTAATTACTTTTTAAACAGTCTTCTTATGTTTTAAAAAAAAATTTAAAAATCAAGTTCTATATTTTCTAATCAAAGTAATATTCAACATTTTATGAAATTAAATCAAGATTAACATTTTGGGCATGTTTGGCAGTCCTAAAATACCAAAAGCAAGATAGTAGTAGCTATATAAATAAAATTTTATTTACAGAAAAAAGGACTCTTTAAAAAATTACAAATACCTCTGATAAAAAAAATTCCCATACTGCAGTAAGTCAGACATCTTTAACCATTATTTATAATAATTCGTTTGATACATATGTAGAGCAATCAACCACATAACGTGGCTTATCAAAAGGAGTCTAGCAACTTAAAAGTTTATGATGTTTGCACTCACTAATTATAGTCCTTGATAATATTTAAATAGAAAACTTGCAGTTAGTATAATAAGCAAATTGTCAAACGGTTCAACTTACTAAACACACTCTTCGCTCAAATGAATAGGTAAATGCAAAAAGGGTCAAGTCTGTTGGAGAATTTCCGTCAACGTTTCCTCCCTTCAACATTTAGTGATAGAAGAAGTTTGTAAGAAGTTGACCCTTTACAGTTTGATATTCAAATAAAACTTTTGTGACTCCGAAAAGTGCACCCTTTTAAACTTAATTAGGTGATCATCTAGAACACTTTAAAGGTTTTATTTTTGTTGATGCCATATTCAGCAGTTTTGCATATAGCGGTATTTGCTTATAAAAGAAAGCAAATTCACATTTAAATAGTTTTCAAATTCAAATCCTGCAAACAAAACGAGCTAATTTGATGTCTTATAAAGTTTGATTAGAAGTGGACCTAAATGTAGGTATTTTAGTTTTCGTTTCCAACAAATTATTTTTACTTGAGTAATTTTATAAATGAAGTGATGATTAAGAAAAAGACTTGATAAAACTAATTCCAGTAGGTTTAAAAAAAGCAAATTGAAAGTTTTAACTCACTTTTAAGAGTAATGTAATTGAATACTTAAAAGGTTTCCTGAATCTATCCTTTATTTAAATGAAAAAGTGATAATTATTCCTTTCTTAATGCACAGAATTTTTCGATTTTGTTTCGATATTTTCTATGGGTTCCTTTAGAAAAATACTAATTTGTAAGAACATTTAAAAAAACTTAACATATTTGCAGCATGCTAAGTTTAATTAAATTTCGAACCAAACAAATGACTTCCACTTTGAGATATTTCCACACATTGGCATGTTTTTCAAGTTGCTTGGATACAGTTCAATTGTAAAGAAGGATTTGTAATCCTTTATGTAAATTTGGGTTTAAAGCGAAAATCTCCGAACTTGGTTTATTTATATATTTTGTTGGAAACTCTTTTTGAAGCTTAATATATACCTAGAAATAAGAGCCAATTCCCCATGCTGCAAAATTAACATTCGTATATTTCCTATCAAATGTACCAAATTGTAATAGCAATATTTTTAAAAAAATATTCAAGTTTCACTGCTGCCAAATAATTAAACTAAATAACTGCTTTTCAGTCAAAATGTTTAGTTGTAATTTTTAAATGTGTTTTAGGACAATATATGTCCAAATTTTAGAGATAATTTAAATAAGATGCAAGTCTACTATTGTAATGATTTAAAAAAATGGGCATCTAATTAATGGATTCGACTTTTATGTAGAATGTTCGATATATTTTTTCGGTAACAATCATGGTTTAAAAAAACTTGATATGACTATAAATATATTTTTTTGCAAGGAAACTATTTTTTTAAGAAATTAAGTAAACGGATAATGTCTTCTCTAAAATCTACATGTTCATAATAGTATAAACAAATAATTTAAATATTATGATCTTCTTTGTTTTAACTATACTTGATAATTTTTTTAGTCACTTACTTCATAATAACTATGTTTTTTTTTTATGTTTTCAAACACTTTTATTTGTGTTTCAGATTCTGTATATCATATTACTAACTGGTACGGCTTCTGATCTCTACTCTGTTACACATACTTTTCGTAAGTAAATATGATTGCATAGAAAGTCCTTTCATCGACCTGAATAAAATGAAGTTTAATTTTATTAATATAATAATAGTTCAACTTGTCTTCTATATTTGCTTTAAAAGTTAAAAAAATTTAAATTAGTAAAATAATACAGACTACATAATTCATGATTGTACTGTTTATCAGTTTTCAACAATATATTATTATTTTTTATAGATGCACTCATAGTTATCGTAGTGATGCTAGTGTTATATGCACTAAGCATTGTTTCTTCTATTGTACTTTTCATAGGTGTGTGCATGGTAAGTACGCATGTCAAAATAGATTAAGTACTATTTTGAAAAATCTCTTCATAACTATAAAAATCAATTCCTAAGATCATCCTTGGTATCTCTCTATATTAAAAAAAGTAAGCTATTTTAAAGTGTTAGCAGCCATAACATGATGAAATATTGATGTTAGAAATCCAAATTTTTTTGGGAAGGTGTGTCTCTCATATGCCTCGACCTAAATTTTTTGGTTTTTAAAATTTCCAATTAGTTTTTAAATTAAAAATAAAAATTTATTTTTCTCTATGTTAAAGTATAGGATTTGAAAGTGTTAGCAGCCATAACATGATGAAATATTGATGTCAGAAACCCAAATTTTTTTTTGGGCACGTGTGTCTCCCTTATGCCCCGATGCCCACTTATTTGTTTTTCAAATTTCCAATAAGTTTTTTAATTAAAAATTACAATAAGTCAGCCACACAAAAAATCTTATTCCTTTTCTGCATAACGGCCACAGAAAATGATCAAAAATGTGTGATTTTGTTACGTTCTATTTAAAGAACAGTTGCTCTCTTTTCTGTTCTTTTAAAAAGAACAGTTCTTTAACTTGTTCTTTTTACATTGGTTTTGTGTTTATATGTAGAAAAGGTTTACAGAATTTTTTTTTAATGATTTGGCCTTAAAATAATAGCAAGGTAGAAGGTTTATAGATTAAAATTATGTAAAAAAGAATAGTAAAAAAATTATGACAAAACTATTTTAAATTAACATTTAACATAACAATTACTCTATAAACATTTTCAATAAACAAACATTTTTTATACCAAAATTATTTTATAGCAAAATTATTTTATTTAATTCTGCTTAAGTGGAATCACAAAATTTTCCTTTTTTTATAAAACAGTTTTTTTACATTTTCAGAACTGATGAAAAATATCGCGTTGTTCTTTCAACTTTTTTCTTCTTCAGCTGGCAGATGGCTTTCTTTTTTTTATTTAATCTCTCGGGTTTTTTTTTAAATTTTTATTATTCGGTCGCAGCAAAACACCACAGTAAAAGAGTTTTATTTTATTTTTTTATTTATCCTGAAAAATGTATTCTTATAGATGCGAATAAAATAAACTTTGCACACTCGAATAATGTGACATTCTTTTTTGTTTTTTTAGAAAGTTTTTGAAGATGTTTTAATTATGGAAGTATCAAGATATGGAACATGTTAATTACTTTGGGGGGGGCAAATTTAGAAAGTTGCTCTTGTTAAACATTGTTTTATGATTTGTTGTATAGCCAACATATTAAGCGAAATGTTTTTTTAGCTTCCACACTACGTTTATAACGTAAAAAGTTGTTGTTGTTTCTAATGCCACTCGGAAACCGAGCCCGGAGTAGAAAACCACCCGATTTTAAGGCGAAGTGGGGCGGCTTCCGTTTTTATTGAGCGCCACAAGGGAGGAAGTCCGACTTTTGCTCGCAGCATGACACATCCGTTTTACAGGAAGGTCCCTTTCACACATCCATTCTCACTAACATATCGGAATTTTGATCCAGATCAAAGGCCGATAACCCCCTGATCTGGTACCCCCAGAGGTATTAATTTGGTATGGGAACATGGAGGACTTTGTGACCACGACATATTTAACGTGCCCCAGCCACCATTAGCAACACGGCGGTCTTTAGTAGAATACAAGCGCTGACCCAGCAACCATCAGAATTGCGTACACCGCCGAGGACAGAACCCACAACCCTTCCGATGCGAGCACGACGCTTCACACGACTGAGCTACCGCGGCTCTACGTAAAAAGTGGAAGGTATAATAATCGTTCAATCCGTCTGTCTGTCACCCACTTTCACAGAACGAACCGCAAGTCGCACAAACGAGTGGGATACATCGTTTTAAAGGCCCTGTTTGGCGAATTTCTTTCTGAGGTGTATAAATAGTGCGTTTTTTGTTGAGCACAAATATTGTGTGGAAGCGGTTTAAGTGACAGATTCTGTAACAAACCTACTTTTTAGTTTTATTTTTCGTTGTGAGATGCGTTTTTGCAAGGATCTCACTACGTGTTACGTTTCACCATTTTTTGTTTACGTAAATGATAAAGTTTTTGTCTTTATGTATCTGTCCATGGTCTACTCAAGGGTTGGGTGGAGAGCGATAGTGAGCAGGGGGCGGAGCCCCCTAGTTACTATAAAAAAAAGAGGCATACTGGGCTCGAAAAACCGCCCGTCCTCCCTTCCTCGGCGCGGCGGTTGAAAATTCCCCGCTGAGGACAACTAATTACACGATGTCTACGTTCTCCTAGACGGTCATTTCCCCGTAAATGTTTGTGATACATTTAAAATTTTTGTTATCGTACAAGAGTCTAGATCTCACTTCTAAAATGAACTTTTAATCTAGAAGTCATGTTGATTCCTTTATCAGACCAAATGCGCATGCTCACTTAATCGGTAAACAAAAAAAGTTGCTCAGTGCATGTGCTTTTGGACTTGTAACAACGAAGGAATTAAAAATTACGTACAAAATTATACACTGGTCTTAAACAAGGAGCATTAAACGCAATTATGAACACCTACCTAACTGGAAAACCCCTTGTACAGAAACCTCTGTAAATCATTGCCTTGATTGTGGAACTGGCAAACGCCATTGTTGATTCATTAAAAAAACGTAGTAACTCGGATAAATTGACATTCCAGCTAACTTGAACTTTGTCATTTTAATTCGAATATTCATAAAATAAATACGAGGTTGCTATCAACCTAGTAACTACTAATACATTGTGAATTTATATAAATGTTCATAATAAATAAGACAAAATTATATTTTTATTTATTTAGAAGCTATTTATATAAAATTAAAGTTTGACGGGTTAGTTTCAAAGGAGGACGGGTACATTGTTGGACAAGCCGTCCTTGGGGACGGGTAAAATTTCTGAGATTTTTCGAGCCTTGGAGGAATGTATAAATGCCAATTGAAAATATACTTCCCTTCACGAACTCTTATTTTTAAAACAGTACACCATATATTAGTAAAAAACTCCTATTATTATTTAATTAAAATATAAAGTCATGCATTATAATTAATAAGGTACTTTTTAAATGCTCAAAATACTAAAAACTTTTTTAGTACTTAAAATACCATATACTTTTAAATACTTAAAATACAACATACCTTTCGAATACTTAAAAAAATAAAAATAAAATTTTTAAATACTTAACATACAATATACTTTTGGAATGCAAAAAAAATTCAATGTACTTCTTAAATACTGTCGAACCTTATTAACCCGAACTCGCCTAGCGCGAAATTTCGCTTAAGATGAACTGAAAGTATTTCCCCAGCCTATAAAGCATTGAGCTAGAGCTAAAAAAAATTCTTAACGCGAAATCGCTTTAGGCGAAATCCCGCTTAACCCGAACAAAAAATTCAAAATGACTTTATTTTCTTAGCACTAATTGAAAGTTTCGAAGAACAAATGAAGCAAAACATTTAAAAAAAACGGCAACGTACATAACAAAAAAAATGCTTTGAGAAAATCACGATATCTCCCATAATTCGTCAGTTTTAATCCAATTAATAAGTCAAAAAGTGTAGGATGATCCATAACGTCATGAAAAGCGGATGTTTTCCTCTACAGAGGTCAAAGCTAAAGATCATGTGAAATTAGAAGTGGTTCGCATTTAAACTTATTGATTTTCATTCGAAATGAACCGGAAGCAGCAATCTAAAAAGTGCTACATTAGTAATTTAAAGCAAAAATCCATACCACTTTTTTTAAAGAGAAGAAAATCTACACCTTAAAAGTTACTTTGCTTCATTTTAAAGGCTACCTACTTTATTAACATGCGTTGGAATATTATATATATATTTTTCATTTGCATTTTGTAACTGTGCATTGTTCTTAAGAGGGACTGTCAGTCCCATAGAGCTAATGCATTAGTTTTGAAATCATAATTTTTGCAAAAGAATTGCTTTGCCATGTTATCCCATTTTCACCAGGTATGGGAATCATCATAACATCAATTTAAAACAAAATTGAAAAGAAAATAACATCCGGTTATTTAATTATTAATTGATAAAGTTTTAAAATAGTGTCGCCATCTGCTGTAATTTGTGGCATTTTAAAACTTCAAAAATATATAATTTAATAACTAGATAACAGTTTCGTTTCAAAATTTATTTCATTTCGATGTTATGTTCATTCTCAAACCTGGGACAAAAGGGCTAACATGGCAAAGCAATACTTGTGAGGAAGTTATGATTAGAAAACTAATGCATTAGCTCTATGGGACTGACAATCCCTCTTAATTGCGGCTCTTTAAATAATTTCCTCACTTTTCTATAGTAGTATGTGCTATATACTCCAAATGAGCTCTATTAATTGAATTAAACATTTCATACATATATATTGTTAGTGTATTACATTATTAAATTAGAATAATATTTAGTTGTTATTTTTATTTTTAACTATTCAGTGGTTCAATGTAAAAAATATTCCTGACGGTTAAAATGAAATTCGGTTAACACGAAATATTTCGGTGCTCCTTTCGAGTTCGCGTTAACGTGGTTTGGCTGTACCTAAAATACATCGTACATGTGCTTTTTAATTTTTAATTAAATTTGTCTTGAAAAACATTCTTCCATACATTGAAGAGTACAGGGGAAGAACCCCTTCATCGCTGGTAATCTGTCTGCATCGGGTCTACTTGGCGACGATAACGAGTCATCGCCTAAACTGGTATGAAGAAACCATCTTAGTTCTTATCACGCGGCCTACGGTGTTACTGTTTCTATAATCGAGATTCACGCCAGAGAATAGTCTGACGCTTGAACAGCGGAAGAAGAGCCAATGGAGAAACCGGCTTCCGATTCCACTACTCGCCAAGCAGACCTCAATACGGACAGATTCCCTGTCAATAAAGGAGTTTTCCCCTGTACTTTTCAATTGCGAAATGCATTGGTTATGGAAAAGAATACAAAAAAGCACATTCGGATCAATGAAATTATAAATTGTTAATTTAAATACATATAAATGTTTTTTTTTCTAATCTAACTCTTGATGATAGTTCTAATCTTAAAATGTTTAACAAATGCGTTTTACAATTACAGCAGAACAAAAAACTTTTCTTGCCGTGGTTGACATCGATTACTGCCACAACCATTGTTGACGTTATAATGTGTACAATAAATCTTACGCAGAAAACAGTAAGTAGGTTTTGAATATAATTTTATTTTATAAGATTTTGCACTATCGTTTAAAAAATAGGGGGTGGGGGATTTCATTTAGTCTTTGATCCTTCCGTTTGTCACCAATACCTCCTACAGCAAGCCTATTCAAGTTTAGTTTAGTTTGAATTATCGTCTACACGAGGGCTATTGGCGACGGGCGTCGAATTTTAGAACCACAGTCAAGTGACGAGCCGACACCTGAGTAGCAAAGCAACTGTTAAGGGCGGCATCCAAGCCTATTCAAGGAATTCTGTGAAAGCGCTAAGTAAGCTGATGTGAGATCACACTAAAAAATTTCACCAGATCAGATAAATTCACCGATTTTATCTGTGAAGCTTGGTGGGGCATTGATATTAGGCACCTTTTTTGCCCGACAAATTCATTTAAATTGGTACTTTCAATTTACAACTTTGATTTCGAATTTAAAGATTGTATTATAATCTATAATGAAAGTATTAACACGTAATTATTTACATAATAACTAATTTGTATATTTTTTAAATAATATCACGTTCAAATTATAATTATATTCCAAACTGTATTCTTTTAGCTTTATATTTCTATACTTCTACTTACATATGAATTTAACAACATTAAACATTAAATACAGATACTAAAGAAATAATCAAAGTAGCTGATTGGTTCGCACATAAGTTTTGAAAAAAATGAAGATTGGTTGTAGTGAATTTAAGAACGTAATTTTTAAAATTGTTGTGTGGAAGCTCGATTAAGGTGAGCATACACGGAAGGACTTGGTCTGTCGGACATACCTTTTTTTCCTCCTTGGTCAGTACTTACACGTTAAGTCTGCACAGGGCACAAATCAAGGAGGAGAAAAAAGGCAGGTCCCGCCGACCAAGTGCCTCCGAAGTCTAGTCAGCTTTTCATACATTAATATGTAGATAAAAATGAGGACTAATCATGCTTGGAACTAAACATTGGTATAACACGTCAAGTTGTCCACCTAACCGTACACATTCTTCGCACCCAGAGCCATTGGTCTTGAAAGCAGAAAATTTCCCCAGTCGGCCCTAACCCAGCGCGAACTAACCATACCACGAGTAAACCTTTTTCTTATGTGGGCTATGGAATTCTATTTTCTCCCATTTCACACATTTTAATCAGCAAACAAACTGTTATTTAAGTTGAATTTAATACATAATTAGCAAATTCGCTCTCATAAACATTATTTCCCGACTTTCTCAACCTAAAATAAATCGAATATGAGAAGCCTTAAAATGTCCGAAAAAACTTTTACAAACTGTGAAATTTATACTTTTAATGACATGACAAAATTCACATATTGAGATTGTGCTTACAACCTTGTTTTTTTGTTCCAGTTCAACACATTTTTGGGAATTTTAGTTGCAATCGATGTAATTATCTGGATGATAAATGTAAGTACAACTTTATTCTGCTTAATTTTTATATATATTTATAAGAATATAAACACACACATATCAACTTTTATAGTAATACACATATTATACTGAAACATTAAAAGTTAATTATTATTTAAGAACTTAATAATGAAATAATCTAATAATAAAAAGAATTTTCCCGATTTTATTAATTACTAAAGTAAAAAGCTTCAAATGCAACATTGCATTCAAATGTACGATTACTTTTTTTGTAATACAATGTGAAGGTTTTAAGAATCGTTATAACAAAAAAAAGAGGTTTTGAGTATTAAAGGGGTTAAAAAAAATTGGCAATTTATTTTTAATAAAATTTTGCCAAAATTAAACATTTTTAGAAAGCTACAGTTTTAGGAATGAGTAGAATATTTTTTTATTTAATTAAGTTCTGAAATATTAGCAATTTATTTTGAATATCGTTTAAATTGTAAGAATTGAACTTTGTATTGATGACTACCAAAATATCGAAAAGCAAATGGGGGGGGGGGGGGGAACGATCCACCCTTTGTATTTCGGCTGCTATTGGTCAAGGAATTTTGTGAAAGATGTCATTTTTCAGGAAATAACGTATGGAATTGAGAACTGGCAACCAAAATTGTATAAGGGGTCGTCTACATATTAAAATGAGTACCAACTTTGAAAATTCCAATGGCAACACCCAATTTTTTTAATATAAAAATATTTATTATCTTCAAAATACCCAATATCCAAAAGAAAATTAATTACTTTGCATTATTTGTTGAGATATAAGCATTCAAACTTGAACGCCCGTAATGTTAAAAAAGTTTCACAAACTTTTATTCATACCTCCACAAATAAAATGAATTAAACAAAGATTTTTTTTTCATTATATACTTCTTAATCTTCCAAAAACAAATCACATAAGATTTTTCATCATTTTTTTTATTTTTTTATTTAAATTTAAATAAGAAAAAATAAAATATGAATAGCAACCCCAATATTTTTTTACATAAATCTATAAAGTAGATCAAGTAGAACCAGATTCCCGAATTTTTTAAATAAACAACAATTATTTCCGAGTTATTGTAAAAAAACTGAAAAAACGAACTTTAGGGACCGTGTACAAAATTACTTGGCAAATTTGATCCTAACTTGCATTATCGTTGGGTGGTTGAAAAGCGTTTACTGGTAAATGTTTATTCAAATTATTGATGTCTGTCAAATGTCTAAAAATCTTTTCTTGTTTCTAGTGCATACAATGTGATTTTTTTGTATAATTAACATTAAATTATATCGATTACTATGTGTTTAAATGTATGTTATTTCCAATACAATTTCAAAAAGTGTGTTTAAGATTAAAAATTAAATACTCTAAAATATTATTGGAATTCGGTTTTCAGTATATTTCATTGTTACCACATTGATTATTTAAAATTATTAGTGCCCACTGCTTTTGTTAACAATCATTGCCAAATCATTTTAGGTATTTTTATTTTTGCTTTCCTTAAATATCGCGGAAGGTTTATAAGCGGGTCTCTGACCAAGCATACAAACCTGAATATCTATGGGTAATTCCATGCAAAATTATCCTGTCTGTAGTGTAAGTTACGTTTGTAAAAAGTGATTATCACTACAACTTTTAACATTAAATGAGAAAAAAATGTGGGATAGTTGATCTACACTTATTATAACTAAATAATGTAATGTATTTTATTTCATTTGGTTTATTTTTTAAATTTAAAAAGCTTTTATTCTCCTCTTAAATCGTGACTTACACTACAGTTATATGGAATTAGCCATATGTCTACCAACCAACTAAATATCTAGCTGAACCGAACAGAAATATCATGTAAATAATCAAATTCATGTAAATATTTGCTATGTAAATAAATTATTATATTCGAAAATATGTGCTTTTTAAATAATCGTTATATGTGTGATTTAATTTAAAATTAAAATTTCATCTTCTAGCCTTTATTTTATTTCTGAATTTTAAAATCCAAAAATTGTTTTAAAAAACGCATCAAAAAAATCACCCTATTAGTGAAGAAGGTTTAATTATAGCATCCTTTTTTGGCGAGAATATGTTAGCTTGTCGTTTTGAAAAGACACAACCTAAATCTTACCTTTTTCAATTTGGAGATTTCCCCCTAATCGCGTTCAAAATTAATGCTTTAATATCTCGGCAAATAATGCAAAACAAATAATTCTTTTTTAAACCTAGGGTATTTTGAAGGTGCTGAACATTTTTATGTAAAAAAAATTGGGTGTTGCCATTGGAATTTCAAAGTTGGTACTCATTTTAATATTTCATGTAGACGACCCCTTATACAATTTTGGTTGCCAGTTCTCAATTCCTTAAGCTATTTCCTGAAAAATTACACCTTTCACAAAATTCTTTGAGCAATAGCAGCCGAAAAACGAAGGGTGGATCGTTTTTTTTCCCCAGCTGTACTTTATATTTATTCATATATTCCACCCGAATTCAATTTTTAAACTGCCAAAAAGGCTATTTTAAAGGGAAGCCACTGAAGTTAAACACTGAAGTACAAATAATTTAACACTCAATATGGTACATCATATACAAAATGTTACATTTTGTTATTTAACTAATTTATATTAATAATTTTTCAGATATATTGCATATTGTGCGTCGTTTCACACTATCAACAGTACATAGTTGAACCAGATGTCATTGTAAGTGAGCAATTGTCCTTTTAAAATTAAATGACCAGTTAATTTTAAGAAACACATTTATTTTGCAAATTTCGAGGAATTGTATTTCAACTAATTTTGTGCTCAGTTAAACAGTTAACTTTTTATAAAAATTTCTGTTGGAAAAATTTGCAATAAATAAATCTTCAAATAAATTTAAATGTAATTTTAATGAAGTTAAACATATAAAAAGTAAATAAATTCTATTTTAAATTTATATCAGTTAAATTCTTCCACCATTAATGCTTCAGAGCTTTATTCCATTTAAATACTATGTTTATAATACGCAAATTATTCTCAAATAATAATAATGATGATATAAATATTTTAAAATGTTAGTAATTTAACATCTTAATATGTATTTTAACGTGATAATATTTTTTGTATAATAATTTAAACGTAGGAACCATTTAAAGAACTCCAAGTTGAATACCATTGTGTGGAGATCAAAGAAGAAGAATAAAAAGTAGAGTCTAAAGATACAGTCGATCTTCTTATTCTCAACAAAACAGAATTACTTGTTGGACTTTTCCAAATTTATTTTGAATTTTTTTATTTTTTTTACTACAAAAAAAGTAAGTTTGTAACTTAATTTGTCACTTAGAACGCTTCCCCACAACATTTGTGCAGGGGGAAAAGCGCCAAACATAGCATTTAATTCTACAATATTTTCACGCTAAATTTGGCTAGAGTCATTTATTTTCCTTCGAAAATTCAACAACTAATGCTTATCGTTTGCTAAATTTGTTATATTTTGTAGAATAAATGTGTAATATCCCCCGTTCTTAAATAGAAGCAAAACATTTCACATCAACATTTAATAACGTAAAGTACTTATCTCTTCGTGCGCGGAAAAGTGACGTATCGGTCGAAATTGAATTTTTAAGTTAATACTACTATGATATGTCTTTTCGATGCCTATCGATTGGTACAATCGGAATAATTATCCGAGCAAACGTTCATCTGCAATTAATACTCGTCGTCACATTAATTATACGTCACATTTCTACGTTTGTTTTTGGACGAAAAGGAGCAAGCAAACGGGACATATTGGCTACCTGCTGATTTTTTTTTACTAATTTTAATGGTGATAGTCAAAAGTCCAGGTGGTCACAAATTTTTGAAGTCCTGTAACGTAAACAAAGGCGTGAAAAAATAATTTCCTTAGATAGTCCATATTAAGTATACACAACCAGGGACACATGACCCAACTTGTAGTTTTTGGCTTGTATCTATTGAAAAACACTATTTATGGCTGTGCAAATGCAGTCAATTTATACATTAATAAGTATTACACAATATATATTAGTATTTTTCTGAAGTATTGACTGCAATATTAGTAAAATATAAATTATTTAAAACTTTAGTTTTGGGTCATGTATCCCAATGCTTAGGGACACATGACCCACCAATTAGGGGTACTTGACCCGACCCGAAAATTTGGTAGTAAGACTTAAAATTATCAAAATACTTTTACCTAATAAAAAAACTAACATCATATTATAAAGTTTGAATAGATTTTATAGTTTTTTAAGACAAAATTATTACTTCTTATTTTTATTACATTAATTATGCTTATATTAACGAACTTATCAAATTTAAACGTAAAATCTTGTATAAATACACAACTGGGGATTCTTTTATTTTGCAGAGAAAAACACAGATGGTTGAAGAATCTTCTATTTGATCAATATCAACTTGGGGCAAGGTCAATTAAACACCAGATGGTTGAACGAATCTTTCTTTATTACTCCCAAAACAGATTCTTTGGAATAATTACAACTTGGAGGGGATCTATGTATCCTAGTTGCACTTTTTTTGATTAACCCCAAAACAAAGACATTTGTGAATAATTAAATTAGCACTATTATGCACGTAATTGTAGCTAATAGCATGAACAAAACAAGTAACTAATTGAAAAAATCTTTCCTTTTACAAACTTTGCATTTTTTAAAGTTTTCTAAGCTCTTAATGGTTAAAAGCATTTTCCGATGTTAACTGATTACTTTCAATTTACTTAGTCATTGTATGAAAGTAAGGAAAAATTTTTGGGAAACGAAGTATTTGTTTCATAGTAATCCCTAAATTGTATTCCCTAAAATTCGTAGAGTTTTCTACATTTTAATAAGTTTTATTGGAATTTTAACAATTTTGTAATGCTTTAAATTCAATTTGTTTCAAAATTAAACATGTTGTGTTAAAAAAAAAGTTGAATAAAAGGTTTTTCCGAGCGAAAACATGCAAGTTATTTCTAATATGTTATAAGTCCTGCGTTTTAGAAGTAATTCGTTTCAGAAAATATTTTATTTTTATCTAAACAAAAAATTAGGATTACAAATATTGAATAGATTAAGTTATAAAAAATATACATAACTTATAAATAATTCATAATAATTACATAATAACAACTAAACCTTATTATTACATAACAAGCTTATTACATTGTATTATAATAACTTCATATTAATGTTATGTAAAAATATTGTTACATAAACCTCAGAAAATAGTTTAAATAATCATTTGTATTCTTTTCATTTTAATTTTAAAAAATTATACACCTTTATTTGTTCAATATTTTACACTATAAAAATGCAATAAGTCTTTAGAAGTAAATATTTGAGAATATAAACCGAAATAAACAAGATTTAAAGATTAAAGTGGAATTGAATACCAGTTTACAAATAAGAATTTAGAAAAACTAGGTTTTCCACATTGCTAAGCTGGGTCAGACTGAGGGTTTTACAGAGATGTTTTGGGACGCTACAGTTATGGTCTCCAAGAGGTAAGTCCATTTATTAGAGTCGGCGTTTATTCCCTACATAATGAATTTATCAGTAATGTCCAAATATTTGAGATCCGTCACTTTTCCGTTTTCAAATTTTAACGATTTTGTCGAGGAAAAATGACCGACCAGAAATGTTCCTAAAAAAAGAAATTCAAAATATAATATGATATTATGTAATAAAATATAATATTTATTGATACTCATAAACCGAATATCCAAAAGCTTTCCCAAAACTTTAAAAACTTTCAAGGATCCCTTTGTTCTTATTAAGTGTTTTTAGTAAATCAATATTAATTAAAATGTAAATTGCCTTACTTTTGAATGGTTATCTCATGGTTTACAAAGTTAATATGTGGCTGCACATTTGTGCATCCATAAAATCAATATATGATTGTATTTATCCAGAAAATGATGTAGGACTTCAACGCTGTGAGCAAGAAAAAAAATGTTTCAACGAAATACCTAAAGCAACCAGCAGCCCCTTTTAAGTGGAAATAAAAAGCTTTTTTTCAATTTGTTATAAAACTTTTTTCAATTCTCTTTTAAGGAAAACTGATATATCTTAAGGAAAAAGAGCCTTCAATAACGACTTAGTTAATTTGTAAACCAATAATGACTTGTTATGACTATTTTAACTATTTAAAGACATCGGTTTCTATGTCAAGGGATCAGTTCTCTCTTGATGGCAAGGTATCAATTCTACCTTTCATAAGTGATACTTGATTCTTTTTTTTCAAATTATAAAAAAAAAACAATCTATTTTACATCAAAAATGATTTTCCAAAATTATTACTACAAAGTAGACTGATTAATAAAAAAGTTTCCTAAAAAATTAGCAAAAAAAATAAATAAAAAAACTTCTTCAAAAACGATCATTGAAAATCTGAAAATCAAATAAGGGTTACCCAAAACAGGGATGGACCCAGTGGCGGATCAAGCCAAGGGGCGCCCCCCGCGCCCCTTGGCTTGATCCGCCCCCCTCCCCCCTCAAGTTCTGTTGACCGTTTTTTTTTTAGTATTGAAAACAAAATTAAGACAAAAATTTTAATTTATCTTCTTTTTCTACCAAATTTTTTGATAAAGCATTAAAGCAGATAACTGTTTAGGGCATTTCCACGCGTGACTTTTACACAACATCGGACGATTTAACAAATTTCGTTTGCGTAGTTCATAATTATTTTCTACTTATTCAAAAAAAATATTGTACGCCAGTTTACCCCTGAACATATACTATTTTTAGAAATCATAAAAAACCATTTTCATTTAGTATTTCACTAAAAAATAATAAAAATGTCATACTGTGACTTACACTACATGAAAGGAAGTCGAGTTTTGGTTATCATTTAAAACTCTCATTTCTTCTTCATAGTGCAGTAAATAAACATTCTACCAGTGCTTAATTTAAGTACAAGGTTTAAAGCTAAATAATTTAATTGCAAAAAAGTGTGGAAATATCATAGGAAATAATTTATTAACAGTTTTGTGCGTGACTTACACTACATTCAATTTGTGACTTACACTACATCATGTGAATTGTATCACAGATATGGAAATTTAGGCAATAATAACAACATATGTAAATAATTTTGAACATGGTAAGTTAAGAATTGCACACATGGTAAAATCATAGTTAGAAAAAGTTACACAACGTCCCCTAAAGTTGGTTTCTGGTAATTTCTTAATTCTTTCTTCAATAGAATTGTCTGAAAAACCTTCCTTCTCAGGCCACGAAAAAAGACTTCCTGACCATTGCAGATGTTTCAGTTTTATTGAATAAGCATCTTTACTTAACATTTGCCCCACAAAATATTTAACAATAATTTTCCTAAAGGAACTAAAGCTCTTCTTTCCGCATCAAATTCATTTTCAGAATTTTTCTGAGAGGTATTTCCTTTCACAACATTTCCATTTGTTTAATCAGCAGTGTTGTTTTTTGGGGGATTTAATGAAATATTGCAGTTTTAAGTAAGAATTTGTTTAATTTTAAAAAGCAGAGCAATTTTTGAGTGTCAGGAATCGGAAATATTTATTTTCCTTTGATGAGCAAATATCATTTAATCTACCTATTTCGCCCTTTATACAATTGTCAGAAATGTATAATAGTGATATGTTTGGGCAGATTTATTATGCAAAGTGAAAAAATCTTTAGCAGAATGTGGGTCAATTTTCCTGGAAGGTGTGGCTGCTTTTATCCCCTCCTCACTGTATCACCAAGTCCATCAAATGGTCCTTTTTCATGACTAAAGGTAAAGTTGACCAACATTGGTGGCAGAGAAATGCCATTCAATGTTGTCTAACGGTTGGAACATTGCAATAGAGGTGGTGTATTTTTAGTTAAAGTGTTGTCCGTAAAGTCGTTTTTGCTTTCCTTTTCTTTAAAGTTTGAAATTTTCCACATGCTTAAAGTCTTTCCCTTTGCTCTTTTTTTTCTTTTAACTGTTGATTTAGCCATCTTAAATTAAAATTATCAAAATATAAGAAATCTACATATTATAGCTAATGTATAATAGATAAATCAAACAGAAGCTGTGACTGACACTACATTGTGACTTACACTACAAAGCTAAAATGTGTTATAAATAGAGAAAATGCTTTTTATTTTAAAATTATAGAGGTGTGGAATTACGCAGAGGTTACTATAGAAAGAAAATATCGTAAAATTTTTGAAGTAAAGCTTTATTTTAAAAAGTTATAGAAACTTTTATATCTTTTCGTGACTTACACTACAGTCAAAAATGAGATTTTTATCTTTCTATTTAAGTATCTTTTAGTAATAAATGCCGATTAATAATGTGTTTTTAAGATAGTTCTGATAATCTATTTTAATAATTTTTCCAAAAAATCTGATAAAATGTGTTTCTTACCTTAAAATTCCTGGGTTCAAAATGATGAAAAAACACGAGACCATGCTTTCAAAACAAAGCAGCCATTTTGAAGCTGCTGTGTTGCCAAAGGTGAAACAATAATAGTTGTTAATACAAAAAAAAAATTCAAACTTTTCTTAAGCACATACAAAAGTTACAACTGTAGAAAGAAAAAAAATTCAGTTGTGGTATCATTTTACGTGGAATTAAACCTTTACTATTTTTACAGTTTATAGAAAGAGTATTCAACTGTTGGCGCCGATTTATTTTTCATTTGTTTTGTCGTTTTTTTTATGAGTTTACAAATCTTTGAAGGTCACAATAAAATGAAGAAAAGGAATAACGAAAACTAGTCAATCATAAAATTCCGCGCTAATAAGATTTTGGAAATAATTTTTATTTTTATTTATTTGGGGGGTGGCGCCGATTATATTCCACACGTGCTATCTAACGATGAATATTTTGTAAACGTTTAGGGTTTAGTTTGCTTACATTATCCAAGTAAAAATAAAATAAGTGTACTTCAATTATTAGCGAGTTTTCGCGCTTTTTCTCTACCATTAAATTTAAAAGAGCAAGATTGGAAAATAAGAGTAAGTTATAAGCTTCTAAATTTAATCAATAAGTTCTTATTAAAACAATTTTCTTGCAATCGCCTCAATTATCTAAAAAAAATATATACGTTAAAATTTGTGAAGTTGCTGACTTATAATATTTGTGAAGGTGGCATTTTAAAGACTATCAGGGGGGTTAGGTTAGTTTGAATTATCGTCGCACTAAAGCTGGGGTCCCGCTTTAGGTTGACCACATAACCGGGACATATGCCTAGCACCCCAGAGCCCTTGGTCACGAAAGCTGAATTAGGCACGGCAGGCCTTGGCCCACTAATGCGCTGTTGCGCCGAGGAGTTTAGTTTTTTTGTTTAGTTTAATTTAATTGGTTAGTTTCTAACAAATTACTACGTGATTTTCAAGATATACAGTCATTGTTTGCCTTTCTTATATGATAGCTACTTCGCACATCTTCCAAAATTAAATTAACTTTTTAGTTATTATTTTTATGAAATACTTCGCTAATACCTGTTTCAAACCTGTTGTTGTATATACAATAATTTTTTAAAAACGAATTTTGTATTTAGTATATTTTTATCATTTAGATTTGTATAAATTAAATAAACGCTAAATTTAATATTCTAGGAGCTTATCGTTTAATTTCTGTACAGCAAATAAGGTGATTTAAATTTTTTTAAGTAGTTAAATTTTCAATAAAAACATGCTATAACAAATTGGTTTTTTTCTTATTTATCTCACTTAATTTTTTTTAAATCATTAATTATCTATTTAACAATACAAACATTAGTATATTAGGTTTGATTAGTTTGAATTATGTCGCACTAGAGTTACCCGAGGGCTATTGGCGACGGGCGTCATAATTTAGAACTACAATAAAGTGACGAGTCGACACCTGAGTAGGCACCCAACGAAACCGTTAAGGGCGACATCGTACACATCGTCGGAACTTTGGAGCATATTTAACGTGCACTCCCTCTACACGGGGTATTATTCGTCGGACATTTTTGGCTGCACGGCCGTTTTATAGGTCGGCAGTTATTTTGGTGATGCCCGGATCCGAACCTGGTCCTTCCGCGAGCAAGGCCGAACGCCTTAACCGACTAAGCTCCCCAGGCCAAGACAAACAGTAGTATGTAAAATAAGAAGTGATGTAAGCTCATAAATAGTAATTAGTAAAAAAATAATAAAAATATGTATTTAAAGTGGAGAATTAAATGATTCAATTAAAATAAATTCAATTAAAAATATTTTTAATTAGAAATAATTCTAATCAAAAATTATTAAAATTAATTGTGATTAAAAATAATTTTAATAGAAAATATTTTTAAAAAATTTGACCCCCAAAAAAAAATTTCTAGTTGCGCCCTAGGTTCGGTGCGAGGGGGCCCTAGGTTCGGTATTAAACTAATATTTTAATTTATATTTCCCATAGTTAATACATCTTTTACTATTAATTTATTATTAATAATGGAAATGTTTTAGTTGATGTAACGCTCTTGTCTTTACTTTTCTACGTACTGCGATTTCATTGGTTGTTTCGATTTTATTCTCAAAATGAACGTATTTTTCGTCTGCTTTTTTTACAACATGCAACTTGTTTTTATCTAGGATCAGAATGCAGAAACTTTTCTTTCTATGCAAGCTTTAATTCTTTAATAAATGATTTGAACAACCAACAGCACAGCAAGAAGTTAGCATTTGAAAAAATTTATGACAAAAATATTCTTATAAAACTCACTTTCAAATACCAAAACAAAAGTAATTCCAGAAAAATTAAAACAAGACCGCGGAGCTGTTGCCACCGACGACGTGAAACAGTCCCATTACTAATGGGCTTGTTTCAACACTTTGTCAAAGAAAACAAAACAACCAATGGAATCGCAGAATAGAGAGCGTGACATCATAAGAAATATTCCCATTATTTACATTAATTAGTTTTTATTTTACATGCCTAAAGTTTGAATTATTTGATAGATAATTGGTGTTTTATTTTTTATTAAAAAAAATTAAGTGAAATAAACAGGAAAAAATAAATTTATGATAGAATGTTTATTGAACCTTTCATTACTTAGATAATTTAAATCACCTGATTTGTTGTACAGAAATTAATTGGACCTATCTTCATTGATTTACAATCATTTTTGCGCTTTATTTTTGTTTGGGTTTTGTATCCTCCAGTGGCTAAAGCAAAAGCTTTTGTAATAGTATAGCACATAATTTTGATGCTTTGGTGCAAAAAAAACAGCCGTGTCTCGCTCCAATGGCAACGGATCTAAAAAAACGCGGCCAAATTTTTGGCTCCAGCAATTGCGCAGTAAAGAAAAATGACGTCATTTGGCGGTTTTTATAAACTTGACCGCCAAGTCAATTTTTTTTTATTTAAATTTATTTTTCGAACTAAATATAACTGGAAGTATCGATCTAGTGTCAACACACATCTACTTCTGCAATCAAGACTGATGATGAGGGTTAGTGAGCATGCGCAGAAATCAATCGTCGAATATATTAATTTTCGTTTCGACATTTATTATCGTTTGCTAATAAAAAATAAATCGGGAATTTTAATTTTACACTTCCACTAAACGAAAGACTTGGGAATAGCATCCATCATGTACGGGAAGGGAAGTTAAACATGTTTTATTGCTATATCATTTACGATTAAATAATTAATTATGAACTTTTCGAATAATTGTGTTCTTTTTTAAAAGTTTCATTCAATCAGAAAAAATTTCTTGGAAATGATCAAATTTCAAAAGTTTTTTATTCGTAAATATCTTTTATTTGCCTTCCTAGAACAAAAGATGATACACAATGTTCAAATTTTCTTGTGTCTCTTATAGACAACTGGAAAGATATTATTTTAATTAATTGGATTATTTTTTAAGTTCTATAGTAATTCTAATTTGTGTTTTATCATAGTAACAGAAGAGAACATAGTACATATCATAGTAACAGTGAGAAAATGATCAATTCTTGTGTTCTGTGTCGACGGACTTCACGGACAAATGTAACTAAGAAATTATCGTTATTATTTATAAAGAATTATTTTCTTTTTTACAATATTGTAAATAAAATTTTATTTAAAAGGATTCACTTTATTTTCCTTTAAAACCAAATGTTTCCCCTTCTCCGCACACCGTCAATAATAATATGAATAAATACTAATAATATAAGTGCATTTTCGAAGGAGAATACAAAATTGTATATACCAAATCAAATACCTTTTTACTCCTAAAAATAGTACTTAAATTTCATATTGTTTACATTCGTTCTTCCAAATAAAAGAAAGAATATAAACCAAATCAATCGTTAACAAAGATCTGACAGTAGCCCCATTTTCAGGAAGTTTTTTGGTCTATCCAGTAAAATTTATATGTCGATGAAATCGGTGGAAGAATTGGAGCCAAGTAAAAGCTTTGGGGTTTTTATTTAAGCAAACAAAATGATACATGCGTATTACAAAGAAAGGCCAACAAATTTCGCCATTTTTAAATCGTTAGGGCATGACGTCGCCAAAAGCATGATCTTCCAAAAGGCCCGCATGCTAAATTAAGTTGCCTCTGAAACTTCTGTAATTTGTGTCATTTTGTGGCCCCTTTAGCTTTATAATACACAAATTCACCAAACAGAGTTAAATTAATGATTATTTTCATTTTTTTAAAGCTCTAGCATTTGATTTTGAATCGGACGTTATTCGTTAACTATAGTACGAGCTGCAAGCAATCATATACAAGTATCCTTGAGAGCCCAGCAAAATTTTCTACGCCTATAGTCCGTATAATTCTAGTCCAGGCCTTGGTTATGGTTATACCCCAATGTCATTTAAAAAAGTTTTCGAAATAATTAAATACGTAACATTATGATAATATTTGATGACGAAATCATGTAATTATTTCGTCATTCAACGAGATTAAGCTCTTAACATTAAATTTAATTAAAGTTAATAAAAACGTGATTACCCAAATTGTTGATTCGCACAAATTTTCGACGATGCCAAAAACAAGTAAAAGTCAAAAGCTCAACAATTAAATGATTTATTATTCCAAACTTCTCAGTGAGGTCCAGTGGCTTAGTGGTAGTGCTTCGCATTACCATGCCACAGGTCCGGGTTTCAAATACCGGATTGGGTGAGGTTGACTCATCCTTTCATCCCTTAGGTGGGTCGATAAAATGGGGACCAAGCTTGCATAGAAACTAAACACTGGGGGTTCCGCGTGAGGTTGACCACCAAACCGGGACAAATGCCTAGCACCCCAGATCTCGGTCACGTAAACTGATAAATAGGCACGGCAAGCCCACTAATGGGCTGTTGTGCCTAGGGTTTAGTTTATTTCAAACTTCACCCAAGCTGATTAATACTTTTAAATAAACTTACAACATCGTAAAGGCCCGAATTGCCGATGTGAAATAATTTAATAAGTGTTTGCATTTATGTCATGAAACAAAAGTATCTAATTTTTATAAAACATGTACAGATAAACCTGTGCAGAAAATGCTATAAATTTGAACTTACTTATTGATATGAAGAAAGTAATCATCTTGCTATTCTATTAAGATCTAAAAATCTTGCTCCTAAGAACAGAGAACAGGCGCGAAAAACTCCCGACTACACTTATTTTATATTTTACTTCAACAATAAGCAAAACAAAAATCTTAAAAATAAAACGATAGAAAAAATATATTCATCCTACGGTAGCACGTTCTTGTGGATTTTCTTTGACGTTTTCTTTTTCTATTTCGTTAAAAATAAAATTCACTCTTGTAAGTGCTGTCAAATAAATCAGTCCATATTTTTTTTCTTGATATTTCCTGTTTGAATCGCTGGTATAAAGGCGCTAATCTTTTTTCTCAAAGAAAGAAAACCACCCAATAACGTCTGTATAAAAATCCAAATAAATAATTAAAAAAAAATTATATCCGAAATCCCGCGCAAAATTTCTATTGGATGGAAAACTATTCCGACTATTCCGAGGCGGGTGACTTGAGGAATAGGATAGTTTTTCAATATCGTGACCTTTACAGATTTGTGATTACTAAAAAAAAACTCAAAAAACGAAAAAGCGGGACCAAAGTATCATTTTATCAGAATTGGAGCTTTCTTTTTCAATCTCTCTCCCCACACATTAGAAAGAGTTAAATAATTTGGTTTTACACAGATTTAATAAATGTAAAATATTTTTTTTTTTCTTTGGAAATTTTTTTTTTTAACACCCCGGCTTCTATCAATAGACTACGGTATATAAAAGCTTCTAAAAAAGCGTAATTTTATAACTTTTTTACTCTACTACACAACTCTTCAAGCGGACCTCAACAAGGCTGATTCGCATGGCAAAAAGGGGTCAAAATCCCCTCCAAGTTTCTTGCAAGGTGTTGGGTTTAGTAGCAGAAAGACATCTCAACTTTGAACCGGTTTTCTTTAAGAATTGTAAAAGAACGTTGTTTTGTTTTTAGATTCAAATAAGAACAGCAGAATACTAGTTTCTATGTTTCGTTGCTTTGCTGTTTTATGTTTAAATGAAAATTAAATAGCTTGACATCGTTGAGTGAGGTTGTTTCTTTCATCGTGCATCTAGTTCTACCGGTCTCTACTCTCTATGAATTAATTAAGGTCAGATAATCTAAAATAGTGGCGTCCGCGACAGGATACAAATTTATTGGGCATTACATGGAACCTTGATAGAGATACCCTTAGGTGCTCTGCAGCACAAGAATTTCCTCAAACTGAGTCAGACATGACAAAAAGAACTATGTTGTCATTTGTACAACAGTTTTTTGACCCCATTGGAATATTATCTGCTGCCACTTTAATGCCTAAACTTTTGCTCCAAGAAGCGTGGAAGGGCAAAATGGCTTGGTATGACCCCCTACCCCCTGAAATGTGTAAAAGATTTGCCAAATGGCTTCAAGAGCTTACAAGTTTAAACAATATAAAAATTCCTAGGTATGTCAATGTTAAGGGGGCAACAGAGCTGCATGTGTTTGTAGATGCGTCAAAGAAAGCTTATGCAGCATGTATTTTTGTCCGATCTGTAACAGAGAATGGTGTTCAGGTATATCTAATAAGAGCAAAAACCAGGGTGGCACCGCTTAAATCAGCGTCCATAGCTCGATTAGAGTTACTAACTTGTGGTATCGGGGCAAGGCTGGCTCGTTCAGTTCAGACTGCACTAGACCTTCCATACCTTAAGGCGACATTTTGGACAGATTCTATGGTGGCCCTGTGGTGGATCAGGAATAGAGGGGAGTGTTCAGTATTTGTCTCTAATCGAGTAAAAGAGATTAATGAGGTGACTTCCGCCGAAAATTGGAGGCATGTACCGGGAAAAATAAACCCGGCAGATGTTCTTTCACGGGGTTGTTCCCCAAAACAACTATTAGATTTAAAATGGTATGAGGGTCCCACCTGGCTGAGACAGGAACCAGAAGAGTGGCCCATAACAAAACTTGACTGTGAGGTTGAGGAAGTAAATGCTGAGAGGAGGAAGGTTAGTTTGTGTAATGTTAATACTATTAATGAAAGCGCTCCTTGGTATGCATATAAGTTTTCAAGTTATAAAACAATTATCAGATTAGAGAGAGTGGCCTGGGTAAGAAGGTTCATCGCCAATTGTCGTAAAGGGTCTAATGACAGAGAAGTTGGGGATCTCTCCAGTTCTGAAATTTTAAATGCGGAAATAACGCTTATTAGATCGATCCAAAACGAATATTTTCCTGATGAAAATGGGATACCTTTAATTAGTGTCATTAGGGATAATGAGGGTTTAATGCGTGTAAAAACTCGAATTACAGAGCGCAATGATGATCCCTGTTTTTTAACACCTATCCTCCTGCCAGCAAATTGTACCTTAACTGAAAGGCTTATTGAGTACACACACAAAACAAATTGTCATGCAGGTACTCATATGTTACTCTCAATATTAAGGGAGAAATACTGGATTCTGAAATCTAGAAAGACAGTTAGGAAAATAGTTAGAAGGTGTGTAGTGTGCCGGCGATACAGTGCAAAAGCAGCTGTTGGTGTGCCAGTCGCTTTACCTAAAGATAGAGTTAATGATTCCAATGTGTTCCAAACAACGGGTATTGATCTTGCGGGGCCCCTCTTCCTTCTTAACGACGAAAAGGTATGGATAGTGTTATACACTTGTGCAGTTTTTCGAGCCATCCATCTCGAGCTTGTGCCATCCTTATCTACAGCAAGTTTTTTGCTGTCTTTGCGTCGTTTCATCGCTCGCAGGGGTAGACCCAAAACAATCTATACCTACAATGGGACTAACTTTAGAGGAGCCGTCAATGAATTCCAAAATCTGGATTGGAGTAAAATCGAACAGGAGACAGAGCTACAAGGTCTAAAGTGGAAGTTCATCCCTCCCACAGCTGCGTGGTGGGGTGGATGGTGGGAGAGACTTGTCCGTGTTGTCAAGGACCTCCTGAAACGCACATTGGGAAAAGCGATTCTCTCCTACGAAGAACAACTAACTGTCTGCTGTGAATGTGAGGGAATTATAAACTCACGTCCATTAACTTACCTGTCAGAGGATTCTGAAGATTTAGTGCCCATTACTCCAGCGATGTTTCTTATGACCAATTACTCTACCAATGTTACAGACCTTGATCTTAATGATTTTGCCAAAATGCAAAGGCGAGTGAGATTTCGAGCCAAGTTGTTTACCGATCTAAAGGGTAGATTCCGTAAGGAATATTTAGGTCTATTGGCTCAAGATCGTTCAAGGTCAAGGCCTCACGAAATCAAGGTTGGCGAAATTATTCTGGTAGAGAATCCTAACAAAAAAAGGTTATATTGGCCTTTAGCTAGAGTTGTGGAAGTTTTGCCTGGTACGGACGGTAATGTTAGGACTTTGAAACTGGAATGTGGTAATTCTGTAATACTTCGTCCGATTCAACGAATATTATCTTCACTGATTCACCTGATTGGTTGTTGGGGCCAAGTTAAGGGTATATCACAAGAGCGGTTTTTCCCCAACCCAACTCCCAACGCAACCTCTGTTCCGACCATGATTGGCGGAAATTGCCACGTGCTATAACGTAGGCGTTGGAGAAATTTTCTCCAACTCTGTCGATTCCTCGCGACGGATTTGTCCAACTTGACCCCAACAACCAATCAGGTGAATCGGTGACTGTCGCTACACTGACGTCACGGTTCTGTTTTGGTTGAAGCCAAATCTTCAGGTCATATTGCGCCAAATTGCCAAGCTGTTGTTCATTTATTTTACAAGCACGATATTTTGATTTTCAATTTGAAGTATAATTAGCTATTTGACACAAAGAGGAAATATAACTCTTTGATTTGACATTTCTTCTTATTTTTTCGATAAAAAAATGTTGAAAAGTTGGGGGGGGGGGGGGTTAACGAAATTTTTTACTTAGGGCCAATTCCACACAAGATTTATTTATATATCTTAGAAAAAAATCATTTCGCACAGCTTTTAGTTCAACTTTAAGTGTAAGCTATTTTTATGGATTTTCTTTCGTTAATTCAATAATTTTATATATCATTTGCTATAATATATGTAAAGTAGATGGGTAAAACTGCCTCTTTTGTTCTAAATGTGAAAGCTAAACTGTATATCAGCTTTAATTTCAAATTTGTAAAAAAAAATATTTGCAATTTTAAGCAAAATTCCAACAATTTATAGCCTATAAAATATCTCTCAACGCAAGTGTGTTAATTTAACAATCTAGTTGGGAAAATTAAAATTTTCAACTTATATCTCTCAGTGTTTATTTGTTTTATTACAGAATAAGGATTTTAATAGTATATATGAAATCATCAATGAATTCAGATATATATTAATGACAATTTCAGTTTGACTAGTAAAATTCTTTTTAAAAGTGAGCAATCTTTATCAAATTGTAACATTGTTTTTTGCATACTCTTCACAACTTTTTCTTTTTAATGTCACCACTGAAGGATATGTAAAGGAAAAGAAATAGCCTCCACAACCAAACCCCAAGAATAAAAATATTTTTTTTATAACATATACATCAAGTGATCAGTGATCATTTCCATCACTAAACAAAAGTGTTTGAAAGAAAAAAAATAATAATTATAAGAGAAATCCTACGCATGCGATTAAATAAAACTCAAATCAATCCGAGGTCCGATTTTTAATAAATTGGAGCCTACTGAAGAGAATAAGAGATACCGTTTTAGTTATGACAGTCGGAAAAGCGAAATCTTTCCCTTCTCTGGCAACCCTTAAACAACTTTTGGGGGGCCGAAATTTGGGGGGAGAAAGTTGCATTGGAGGTTGGGTTGGGGAAAAACGCTCGTGTGATAAGGCCTTTAGCCAACTCCGTCACGAGAGATCGACAGAGTTGGAGAAAATTTCTCCAACGCCTACGTCATAGCACGTGGCAATTTCCTCCAATCATGGTCGGAACAGAGGTTGCGTTGGGAGTTGGGTTGGGGAAAAACCGCTCGTGTGATATGGCCTTTAAATAAGGCGTTTACATGGGAACCGGGAGTTGATGACGTAAAGCGCGGGACATATGACATTTCTTGACAACTACACTCAGTAACCGCCGTATTTCACAAGTTCGAGTCACCCGCAGGTTTCGCTGCTGCGGATAGATCGTGAGTTTCGTTATTCTGTATTCACAAGTGCGGTTATGCCAAAAGGGAGAGAAAGGGATCCGAATCTGTCTGCGGTATCCCAGGAAAAATCGGTTGGTTTTCAGAGGATATCTCTGAGAAATGTTCAAAAATCAAAACAAACATTGCTTATCGGGTTTTCTTTCAACTAGGATATAATTATTTAGTTCTAATCCAATTTCAATGGTCTTTATAAGATTGTTTATTGTAGAAGTACAGTATATTAGAAAGTAATATATTTTAAAAACATGATTTAGATTGATTAAATTTTAGTTGAGATTACGTGAGATATGCGATGATAATTTTTTTGTACAATCCATTAAAAACGTATCTATTTCAAATTACTAAAACCTTGTTTAAAAGTTGTGTGCCGGAGTTATGCACAAAAATGTTATAAACTTAATAATAAATACAAATAAAGAGGATATTATACCATACTAGTATTGCCACTAAAAATTAATCAGCAGGTTAATATTTCTCGGTTAAAGATTTATACATATTGCATAATGATAATTATAAGGCATTATTGTTCTTATTTTCCAATATTCCTTTATTTTTAAATTAAGTTATTAAAACTTCAGTGTCATCTGGCATAAAGTTTATTTTCTTCGCTTCAGACATTTTTTTTAAAGGGGAGTCGGATGGGTGTTTGGCCTGTTTGGGTAAAAAATGTCGATTTCTGTGTGTTTCTTTTATTTTTTTATCTGCATATCTATAGCTATCTGCTTATCTGCATATACTATAGCTTTAATTTAAGAGCAAGATTTAGATTATCGATTTCTGTTCAGTAGTTTTCTTTTTATAAGCATTTTCTGAAACTATGTACATCAGTTACCTTAATTTTCTTTTGCGTTTCCTGAAATATAAGGTTTTCAACACTTAGGAACATTTTTCTCATGAACTATAAATATATCAGCGTGTTTGGTTTTATTATTTCTTCCCCATTAATAGCTCTTTGATTTAAACTGATGAATTTTAAAATATCTCTGCTCAATTTTAAATATCTCTACTAAAAAAAAGTTACATACTTTAAATTGGATATTCGGGTGGTTTTTTAATACATATTTTTAAAAAAATCACTGTAAAGTATTTTTTATACTGTGAAATATCCTCAGTTTAAATTAAAGAGCTATATGTAAGAAAAGACTATAAAAAAGTTTCTGAATTTTTTTTCCTAAAGTTAGTAAAATTAACATGGGCGAGATAGAACCATCCGACTCCCCAGAGGCGATTGCGATCTGTCTCAAGCTGCAAATAGAACACGTGAGAAATATCTCTAGAAGTAAATAACGTCACGTGATTCCGCTTGACCAATGGTATGTCCTGTTACAAAATATGAGTGATACCTGGGGAAGAAACCCGAAAGGTGAAACCCAGATAAAGCTCGCGGTTGTGAATACGAATTTGAAATAACCCTCAAGTTGTCCTTTCCTCGCAGGATTCGTGTTCTGGGGATATCTCGCTACTTGACTCGAACTTGTGAATACGGCGGTAATGTATTAATTGTGACTGTGACTCGTATATTTAGCTAGCAATACTTTCCTATAAAACCTTCATTTCATAATGATTAGCAATATTTTGATGAGCTATATAAAAATTAAGCTTAAGTTATATAAAAACAAATTAAACAAAAGTTATATAAATTAAGAGCTTGAGTTAAATTTAAAATTTAAAAATATATTTAGGATGGTTACATGCTAAGGTGTTTATGTCAAATGTTTTTTTTTTTTTTCCGAATCCACAGACAAGAAGTCGAAGTTGAAGTGGAGGAAACCATGGAATGAAACGCAAACCCTCCTTGATTGGAGGGTTTAGTTGCTCTTCATTCCATGGATTCGACGGCTCATGTAAACACGCCTAAAGTGTCTTCTCTGTTCTCTATAAAGTGTGCGATGCGTATGGTTTTACAATTTCAGGGGAGGCTCATGTATCAATGGTGAAAAGTGGTATGGTTGAAATGGTTTTAAATTACGAACCTTACGCAGCTGTGTTAAAAAATTTCACAGAGGCTAGAAATAAACAATCAAAAACGCTCGAACCAACCAGTGCTTAAGCTTATCGCTTGTTTACATTACATTTCGAAACAAACCCCACTGAGAGATTATAAAGTTTTGTAAAATTTATAGTGAACATATTAATTCCTAGGGTATCATGTCTTTATCTTCGATGTTTCGATTGAGTACAGCTTTGAATAAGCAAGTATTTCAACGAGCTGTTAAAGCATCACGAAGTTTCAGTGCTGGTTTGTAATCCAATTTTCCTTGTGTGTAGCGGATCTTTTTGTCGAACTCCAACGTTGTTGTTTTTATAATTAAACCTTTTTTTTATTAATTATTTCGTAATTTTTTAAATAATTGCTGAGCACTTTCACCTGCCAAAATTCCAAGTGTTAGTAATTGCGATTCGAATAATTACTTATGCTATTGATTGATATCGTTTGTGTCAGGAAGAACTTTTATTAATTCTGATTATTGTCTATATCAGTGATAAAGCAAAAAATTGGGACTATTTGAAGGTCCCAATGAAAAACTGTGTGACACATAGCTTCGCCGATTTAAGGTCTTGTATCTCAACAGACAAACACAAGTATAAACTTATACTATAGGGTCATATCAATAAGTCATGTGCAGGCAAAAAAATAATTGCTTACTTTGAGGTAACTAGCTTGCATGAGGGTCACTGCTAACCTAATGTTGTTTACATAAAATAGGCTTTATTTTCTTTCCTAATGACATTTTGTTTCTTTCAGCTCCTACCTATGAATTTATCAAAGTAGAAAAAACTGGCTCCAAGAACAATGTTGGCCTGATCACTCTGAACAGAAAGAAGGCTCTCAATGCACTGTGTGCGGGATTAATGAAGGATGTTTCCAATGCTCTTGATGTCTTGGAAAGTGATAAAGATGTTGGAGCCATTGTCCTTACTGGCAGTGAAAGAGCATTTGCTGGTAATCTTTGTACTTTTAAAGATAAAGATACTCGTATATAGCCTTTAAAAAAATTTACATGGCTGGTAAATTTTGCTGAAAGTAAACCCTGATTGTCTCTACTATACCTAAAAAAATAATTATAATTATCATCAAGTAGGTTTTTTTAGGGGGGGGGGGGAGGCTGTTAAACAATAACAAAGTCAATCTCTAGCTTAGTAGAGCTTTACAAATTGAAGAGAAAAAGTTATTAACTCAAGTCAGGTTGCTGATCTCTATTTATATAACTTATTTCTTTAGCTTAAAACACCAAGAAGACAAAATTTACTTAATTTCAGGGTCCACAAAGTTAAACATGATATCCTTAAAATTTGAGAAACCCCAGAAATCTCTGGGCATTAGACCAATGACTGAGGGTCTTAGACCAGGGATGCCTACTGAAAGGTCAGGTCCTGATGTTGAGAACATATTGTCAGTCAAATGACAAAACCATGAATGTGCAAAAACACAGGGATGGAAAACTGGATACTGATAAGCCCACCATTTTTAAAAACCTAATACTTTAGCTTCCACACTATGTTTATAACGTAAAAAGTGGAAGGTATTATAATCGTTCAGTCCGTCCGTCTGTCACCCACTTTCACAGAACAAACCGCAAGTCACACAAACAAGTGGGATACGTCATTTTGAAGCAAAAAAACAGGTTAGGCTACATCCCAAATTTCATTAAAATTTTTTAATTAGAAGTATATTTAAAAAACTAAACATTTAATCCACATTGAAATAACATGCAAATTCCATTTTTATTCAATATGTTCACTGTTGCCATTTCGTCAAACGTACGAGAAACTTTATTTAAAATAAAAATAATATTCTTGAAAAAATATTTATTTATGTGATATAATTTAGTTTGGATTGTTTTAATATCTCAATAGAGTTCTTTTGATGGTTCATTATATATGTATGAAGAAGGATGCATAGAGAATTCTAACTTTGAATAAAAAAATAAGCAAAAGTTCGCTTTTATTTTTAAAGCATCAATTTTACTAATTATTTATTCTCTTTTTTGAAAGAAAGTTAATGAATATGGGAAATTGTGGCAACTAAAAGATTTTTATTACAAAAAGATGTGTGTCATTATTTTTTGAATTTCAAACAAATTCAGCAAACGATAATACGTAGTTATTAATTTGCGAAAGAAGATTAATGAAAATAGTTAGTTTTGTTTAAAAGTTTAAATTAGAAATAAATTATAAGCTGACGGCCCTGTTTGGCGAATTTTTTTCAGAGGTGTATAAATAGTGTTTTTTGTTGAGCGCAAATACTGTATGGAAGCGGTTTAAGTGACAGATTTTGTAACAAACCTACTTGTTTTAATATAATGCAGCTGGTGCTGATATTAAGGAAATGCAAAACAACACCTTTGCTGAATGTATCACTGGAAGCTTCCTGGGAGGGTGGGACCGCATTGCCAAAACAAAGAAACCCATGATTGCTGCTGTCAACGGTTATGCTGTATGTATTTGTCATTTTCCTGTACTAAATAAATGAGGTTATTTATATAATATTTTAATTACACTCAAGCTATTATTAGGTTATTTAACTTTCCTAAAAAATCTAGTATTAAAAAATAAGCCAAATTTCTAATATTCCTTGCATAACTTTTATTATTGACCAGTCTTTTCAAAAATCAGTCACCATATTGCTGGGTCAATAGCGTGGTAGTCAGGCATAACAACTACCACTGACCCTACACTTTCTGTAATGGCACTGAGCTAATACTTTTTTTTTATAATTTTAATACTCCGAAAAATAACTTTCCCATCCTCAACTTGCCTATTTTATCAAAAATATCCCTACACTTTCTTTTTAAGACAGTTCCATGTAATGATGTGATACTTGGTGTGTAAGACTTAAAGCAATCAATGAATTTAAAATTATTCAATTAAATGTTTCATCATCAAAACATCCAAATATGTTTTTAAATATGTATAATTTAAGCAAAGAATTAAGGAATTGTTATTTTTAACACTACGTATATGAAGGGTTTAGTTGCAAAACTCTCAATCTCCAAAGTATAACTAAAATATAGGGTCTGGTTCGTCCATTGGCGACTTTGTCCAATTGAATTTACAATTGTTAAAAGTCGCCAATAAGAAGACCACTTTCTATATCCTAGTTATGCTTCGGGGAATATGAGTTTTGCAATAAGATCCCTCATGTATATTATGCTACTTCATATAATCTTATATCAATCTCTTGTATCTATTTGAAGCTTGGTGGTGGCTGTGAAATAGCTATGATGTGTGACATCATTTATGCTGGAGAAGGAGCAAAATTTGGTCAACCTGAAATACTCATTGGAACAATACCAGGTGACTTAAGTTTTTATTTAATTTTAGACATTTTTATATGTTAACCTATCTAAGATATCAATTTGAAAACAGTTTTTTTTTTAAGTATGATACTATTTTACAAGTTTCAATAAAATATTCTAGTCCTTGATATGCTTCTATGCCCTGACAAAAAAGGGAACTGGTGTTCTTTTAATAATTGCCATATATTTCAAACTTTATTATTCTAAATTGGAGATTAGGACAATTAACAGACAATCGTTTCATTCTGTGATGTCTCTCTTCTAAAGGTAAACCTTTTCATGTGCTTTGTGGTCAGTGCTGTGTTCCTGACTGCTTTTGTTGCAGCTGAGGCATGGTTTAGACTTTTACCTGACATGACTGTCATGAAGATTTTACTTAACTTCTTTATCTAATTGTGTTTTTGTGCTTCTGTATTACTCGTGACAACTGCTCATTTTGACGAGTGCTATGTACTAAATCATTTGAAGGGTGCATTTGCAAAACTCGCATTCTCTAAAGTATAACTGAGATATAGGGTCTGGTCTGTCTATTGGCAACTTTTGGTAATCGTAAATTCAATTGGACGAAATTGTCAATGAACGGCCAGCCCCTATATCTTAGTTGTACTTTGTAGAAAGTGAGTTTTGAAACTACACCCTGCATTATGGAAAAATACTGGAAAGCATGTCACTCACCTACTGGCTTAATTTGTTTAACAGCTTAGCGATTTTTAAATAAATATATTATATTACTGTAAATCAATTATTGATTTACTAGGAGGCTACGCCCCCTGCTCGCTGTTGCTCATCAACCCCCGGGAATTGCTGTGCAATTCCCATTGGCCGCTTTGCGACCAACTCACTGGTGAACATAAATAATAAAGTAAATTTAATACCAAGTGTCAATGCAAAGATGTCAATTTTTCGTGATTTGAATCTCAAATCCAACGATGTATAATAATGGATGTACTACTGAATGTTAAAAAAACGCGGCCGTTGCCAAAAGCTAGGAAGAAAACAATTTGGCTTCTTTTCTAATTTGGCGCTTTTACTTGGCTCTAATTCTTCGAGCAATTTCATTGATCTATAAATGTTACTGGATAGACTAAAATATTTAGAAAAATGAGGCCACTGCCAGATCTATGTTAGCGACTGTTATTTTTTCTATTCTTTATTTTATTTGGAAGAAGTTGTGGTGAACTAATGTAAACAATATGAAATTAGAGTATTATTTTTAGGAGTAAAAATGTATCTAGTATACAATTTTATATTCTCCTTCGAAAATGCATTTATATTATTAGTATTTATTCATCTTGTTATTGACAGTGTTTGGAGAAAGGGAAACATTTGGTTTTAATTGAAAAATAATATGAATAATTTTTTTAATAAAATTTTATTTACAATATTGTAAAAAAGAAAATCTTTCTTCATAAATAATAATAATTTCTTAAATAATGTTTTATTTGTCCGTGAAGTCCGCCGACACAGGACACAAGAATTGCCCATTTTTCACTTTTCTGTTATTATGATAAAACACAAAATAGATTTACTAAAGAAATTTAAAATAATCCAATTAATTAAAATACTTACTTTCGAGCAGTCTATAAGAGACTTAAACATAAGAAAATTTGAACTTGTGCATCATCTTTTGTTCTATGAAAGGAAATAAAATATTTTTACGAAAAAATGTTTTGAAATTTGATCATTTCTAAAAAATTTTGTCTGATAGAATGAAACTTTTAAAAAAGAACACAATTATTCGAAAAGTTCATAATTATTTAATCGTAAATGATACAGCAATAAAAAATATTTAACTTTCCTTACGTACATGATGAATGCACTTCCCGAGTCTTTCTTTTAGTGGAAGTGTAAAATTAAAACTCCTGATTTGATTTTTATTAGCAAACGATAATAAATGTAGAAACGAAAATTAATATATTCGAGGAATGATTTCTTCACATGCTCACTAACCCTCATCATCAGTATTGATTACAGAAGTAGATGTGTGTTGACATTAGATCGCTATTTCCAGTTATATTTAGTTCGAAAATTAAATTTAAATAAAAAAAATTACTTTGGCGGTCAAGTTTATAAAAACCGCCAAATGACGTCATTTTTCTTTACTGTGCATGCCCTGGACCGCAAAAAACTGGCCGCACTTTTTCAGATCCGTAGCCATTGGAGCGAGACACGGCTGCTCAAATCCTAACAAATCAAATGAAAATATTAATATAGTGTTGCCAAACATAATTGAATATGTACAATCTGCAATATTTGGGTTAAAATGTCTTTAGAAAACTATTTTTTATTTCAAAATGTAAGACCCAAAAGTTTGTAAAATATAAAAATGGTTCATTTAGTACCGTTAGTTCGTTAATATTTGATGTCGTATTCCACTTTCTTAGTTTAGTTACCCACTTTCTAAATGTTATGGAAATCATAATTCTGCTTTTCTAGCTATATTTCTCATAGAAATATTTTAGGAAATTAGTTTTATTGAATAAAAACATATGTTATGTGCAAAAATATAAGAAAGTAAGAGATTAAATTCGTATTTTAGATGCTGATAATTTTGGTTAAGCCTAACTTGGCTGCCGTGCTGCCAAATCCGTAATGTCGTTGCAATTCCGACCATAGAAATTTCCCTTTAAATTTGACCACATAAGAAGAATACATATATAGATTACCTAGTGCATATAACAGACAGGTGAATAATTATAAATATTTTTTTAATATCTTACATTTTTCTAGGTGCTGGAGGTACTCAAAGATTAACAAAAGCTATTGGAAAATCTAGGACAATGGAAATTGTTTTGACAGGCGATCAGTTCACCGCCCAAGAAGCTGAGAAATGGGGTAATACATATACAAAAGTTTCGAAAATTATAGCATTAGACTGTTTATTAATTAGAACCCCTTAAAATATAATTTCTAAAGCAATAATTTGTGCTAGCTCAATTTAATACAAAACCTGAATATAAGAATAAACTGACTATAAATAATTTTTGTTGAAGTAAATAGGCTTTTTGGCTGAATAGTTTTTATGTTGGTTTTTATCTAATTTTAATTAATATTTGACTTTATTAAGGTTTAAGTCTTGTGTAAGGCATTTATTTGTAAACCCATCACAAAATTTCATTTTACATTATAAAATTATACCTTCCGATTCAAAGTACACATTTAAAATGAAATTCAAATTCTGTTACATTGCCTAAGCAAGTTTCATATAGATATTTTAGTAACTTAAGTGGAAAAATTAACTGCAAAAATTTACTCAGATAACCAATATTTTTATTAATCAATTATCATAAATGAGAGTTTACAACTTTTTAATAACCTCCTAAATCATAGGTAAAACACATCCTATCAAGTGTTTATTTTCTCTAGGCCTGGTTAGCAGAGTTTTCCCTGCAGACAAAGTGGTTGAAGAAGCTGTAAAATTAGGTGAAAAAATATGTGCCAATTCAAAGTTAATTGTTGCCCTTTGTAAGGAATCAGTGAATACATGTAAGTAGTTTTGAAAATTATAAACTTAAAAATTATAAACTGCAAAACATAAGACAGTTAAGTTAATTTTTTAATGTTTTTTCCTTGAATAAAAATTGGCAGAAATTTACTTATGGTAAAAGTCTCAAAGTATTGACTCTCTGTTCAAAATTGTTCTTTGTTGTTCCATAATAACTTGTGATCTAACAATTATTAATAATTATTATCTGTAGATACCATTCGAAATTACTAAGTTTACATATGAAAAATCCCGTAGAAGAACCCCTGAATTGACTAGGAATCTCCCCATTTTCAGGTTTGTTTTTCGGACATTGGTGACGGAAACCGGTTTCTTCCTTGGTTCTTCTCTCGGTACAAGCATTTCAGGGTTGCTGCAAGAGAAAACCTATGAGAAAGTGGTTTCCTTACACTAGTTTAGGTGATGGCTTGCTATGGTCGCCAAAGAGGCCTGATGTGGGAGGATATCATTCAATGAAAGGTTTTTCCCCTGGACTCTTCATATATTTGTCTCATATCGTTTCTACCATTTTTTCAACATTTTTACCAGGTCTAAGGACGCACCCCCTTCCCCCCCCCCCCCACTAAAAAAAGGATTTTTTATTTATATGAACTTTTGTGTACCTACACCTAAAGAAATACTAACCTATTACACCACAATCTTTACGTTGTATACAGGAAACCTTATAGTTAAGTAAAATGATATTTTAAAGTATCATCGAATGAATTAACTTTGTCCCAAAAATAAAACTCTATTACTGATGCCTTCTTGATATTTTACTCATAGGTCAAACAGAATTGCACTTAATTGAAAAAGGTAGGGACACTTTGACTAGCTTTTATAATATAAAATTAGAACTAGAAGATAGTTTTCCACTTTAAAACAGTTACTATATATCACTTAATACAAATACAAAATTTTCGACCAACAAAAGGCCAGAGGCCAGCAAGTTGGTCAAAATATTTCTAATTCTTTACTGTTTGCAATAACTATAAAGATTCTCTAAATTCTTCTTCTCTTTGAATACACAACATAATCTGGTAAGCATTCCACACATTGACAACTATAATGTTTTCTTACCTCCTTTATGAAGCAGTTACTCTGTGCAGTTACTATTTATATATAAAAAAAATTAATCCCCCTCCCTTGTAGGCAACCCTGATTTTACTTAAGGGAAAATCAGCCACGTTCATTAAAATATCTTTTTAAATTTAAAATTACAGCTTTAATTTGTTCCCGGTTTTGAAAGTTTTAAGTATGTAGTTCTAATGTCTTATAAGAGAGTTAGTAAAAAGGAAAACTATATTATAAACAATACAATTTTAAAATATCTGAGAATATTAATATTTTTAAAACACACGTCATTCAATTAAGAGTGACGGATCATAACAGGGGCTCAAATTGGCGATGGAAAAAATAACTCCTGAACTAATATTAGCAGATAAAACTCCAAAAAGGGAACATGTTGGGTGTTTCAGAGTTGGTTAAATCTGAAAACCTTCATATTGGAGATCCAAACTTAAGGACTGCAAACATTGTGTATCTGGAAGCTCTTCTACATTAATGTTCAAATCTTTTTGAGGATAAAAGCCACAGTTTCAGGTGATTCTTAGGTACTTTATCAATCTTATTGAAGAGAGAAACCCATTTCAATATTCTTTATAACAAATATTCTTGTATAGTTAATAGGTTCTCAGCAAGGCGGGAATTAGTAAGGATTAGGTTCCAGCAAGGCGGGAATTAGGTTAGGAATTTAGGTTCCCAGCAAGGCGGGAATTAGGTTAGCAATTTAGGTTCCCAGCAAGGCGGGAATTAGGTTAGCAATTTAGGTTCCCAGCAAGGCAGAAATTATTAAATCAAATGACTAAATTTTCTTAAGCTAAACTAGTTCCAATTACAAAAATCCATTGTGGTTACTTTTGTGAGTGATTTTCTCTTAAATGTTCTGCTGTTTCTTTAATATTGGAGGTTGGAATAACATGATATTGAAAAAAAATTGTTTTTATATAAAAAAATTATTATTTGAAGTAGAATATTTAGTTTTTCTTTAAACAAATCATTTATTTTAGCCTTTGAAACTACTCTTGACCAAGGTTTGAAAGCGGAAAAACGATTCTTTTATTCTACATTTGCAACAGTAAGTATTTACTATAAATTTTCTGTCCAGTTATCTATTTTTTTTATCTTATCTTATACTTATTTTTATTAATTGACAACATATTTTCTTTTCGACATTGTTTTACTTTTAATTGTGATTTTAGTTATGAAAAATACAAGATGAAGGCTACTGTTTAAGTTGCACAATAATGCAAGGCACAGTTAGATTCTTATACTTTAATATCCAATAAACCACACCAAGTTACAAGTTTTGTTAAAATAATGTAGAAAATAATTTACTTTACAACAAAGTTTGACTTACTACATGACTTTTCAATAAACTCATTTTTGTGACTGATTAATAAAATTGTATTTGGCTATAAAATTATTGCCTTTCAATCTATTTCTTGAATAAAAATATCAATATTTTGCCTGGTAATCTGTTACCTCCTTACACAAAAGTAATCCTTTACAACAAGTTTGACTACTACTACTTTCAATAACTCATTTTTGTGACTGATAATAAAATTGTATTTGCTATAAAATATTGCCTTTCATCTATTCTTGAATAAAATATCAATATTTTGCTGTAATCTGTTACCCCACCAAATTTTATTGAATATTTCAGAACTAAGTAAACTTTCACATAAAGTTTTTTTTATCGCTTAAACAAACCTATGTAAATTAAAAATTAGTTTTACATTTTTATCCTAATGTAGATTAGATTTTTCAGGTTGCTTGAGAAATTACTATTTTTAATGTGTATTCTTGTTTTACTTGACTTCGTATGAGTGGAAATTTTAAAAAGAGGCTTCAAACCGCACATTATTTAATATTTATTTTAGGCCTTTTTTTAAAATTGCCTTTGAAATGGGTTTGCTAAAGCATCATAACAAGATCGTCTGCTTTCTGTATATCAGAAACAGATTTTATTTTCCCTCTTTGGGTGGTTTTTTTTTATGAAAACTGTGCAGACATGCTCCTATTCCTATGCTTCAAATTTAAAATTATAACTCTGAAAATCTTTATTTTTACAATAATGAATTCCTAACACAAGAGCTTCACTGATTGCTAAATCTAAAAGTTAGATATTTATATGGTAAAACTATGATAGTTATATCAACAAAAAAGAATACTGCGATTGTTTCAAGTAGATCGTAATTTTATTGATGTATTTAATTAATCGATTTTAAAAGTGAATAAGTAAATGTGTTTTTTTTTTCTTTGCAGAAAGACCGTGCTGAAGGAATGAAGGCATTTGGAGAAAAGAGGAAACCGGACTTTACTGATAGCTAAATTTTTATCAATATTTCCTAGAAATATTTTTTGTACGCGAACACTTATTAAATTGTTAAAATGTACACCTTATTAGTTATTGGAAGTTTAAATTAAATTCCATTTTATATACTTGTTTCTATTGTGAATACTTGTGAACTTTTCAATACATTGTTGGCTCAGCGCCAAAAATTTTAAGTGCATAAAACTCTTTATTTCTTTACTAGGTCAAACTTAAAATATGTAATTTAATATGGTTTTCCTGTTCAAACTCGTTTATTCATAGTTAGGAGATAGCGGATCACTTTGAAATACTTTTTTTTTGTATTTTTAATTCTTTTTTTATCTTTCTAGTCTATACTTCCAAAATATTCCATGGGTGTGTCATGAGAAACAGCCTTAAGCGCTCTTAAACAATACGGCAGCAAAAGGGTAAAAATAAATTGTACTAGTACATGGTCAGAGTATCGACCTTGGTATGTTCGAGTCTATTATTGCCAAATATATATTTGTGATTGCCAATGCACTTAACATTTTTTGGCTTCACACCAACGATATGAACATTGACAGAATAATGGGTAATTACCTTGAAATATTAAATCTATATAAATCTTGTAATTTTTGTTTATTGAAGCTTAATTCAGAAACTTGGAAATTCCCGAGGTCATTAGAACATTAATGAAGGCAAACTATTTTTTGGGCTATAAATGAATTAATTCTTTGAATTTGGGCTTTTTTTTTTATTAAAGATTCGTTTTTCTGCTTGATGACAGAGGTTGATAATAGTTTCTGCAGAATGTCTTCAGTGAGTATAATTTCAAATGTTTATTAATTGGCTTTTTTTAGTTTACTTTTTTTAAGTGAATCCTGCATATTACATGGTGCAAGTGGCGTCTCTACTTTGGCATTCTTTAAATTTTAAAAGTAGTGTTTATAAAAGCATACTACAGATGTTTCAATTGCCAATGCTTAAACAATAAATAAGACATTTTTTTAATTGAAATCCTGTTAAGATATTTGAATTTATTAAGGCTTCCTTATTATATTTTTAACTTCAAACCATTGGAAAATTATCACTGATTCATCATATTTCCTTTAACCCCTCACTATAACTCATTTATGTACACTCATATCTGAATATTTATTACTTATTTCAATAGAAAGCAAAAACTTTTTATTTTAAAAACACATAAGCATTATATTATGGCGATGATATATCCTTAAAGAAAGAGACAGTCTTGGTTGGGTAAGCTGGGCAGCTGCCGGGGAGGCTGCACCAAACTGGAGGGACTGGGTTTCAAGTATTGTGTCTCATGCACCTATAAGATGTAGCGAGTCTCAAGGCAATATTTTTTAGGAGAATTATGAAAAGTAAACTACAAAAAAAAGTTTACTTGATTCTTGATGACTTAGTGATGCACTAGATACTAATTCAAATTGTATTATATTTAATTACTAGGGGGCACGCCCCCTTCTCGCTATCGCTCGCCAACCCGGGGTTCCCGGGTTTCGCTCGCTCACCGTTCATTGAAATATTTAGTCTAGCCTTAAGGGTTAACCTAAAAGAGCATGTCCGTCATTTTTTTCGCCAAATGTGGTAACCCCGCCAAATTTGTATTATGGCTGCCATTGGCTACAAAAATCGCCACATATAGAATTTTAAGCGAATAATTATCAAATAGTTCAGTTTTTCTATGTATTCGTTTGCATTACAGAATTTATTTTGCTACTTTATAAGTTAATCCTGTCCATTTCTTTAATCTTTAAGAATTCTTAAATCGTATTAATATATTTCAAATATTATTAATCATTAATTATAAAAAGGACTCATTTCTTAAATTATTTTTTGTGCACATTGTTTTGAACTTGCAGCAAACTGTTGAATTCGGATTTTCTTATTTTAAAATATCGCTACGATCTATGATCGCCCACGATAATTTTTAATAAGGAAATCTTTCATGTTCTCTCAGCAGACATTTTCAGTTTTGAGTAGCATTTTAAGTATTTATTTGTTGTCATTTCACAGACTTGGCAAACGCTCGGTTTTTGTCATTTTGACTTGGCGACATTTTTCGACTGGCGCCAAAGCCGGACATGGTTCTTTAGGTTAACCGCCTTTAGTATCCTTTTAAAATAACATAATTACAAATTAATGCTTATAAATTAATGGTTATCATTGCGAAAATATGTCGCTTGAATAAGATCCATTTGTAAATAAATTGGAAACCGTGGTATCCGTCAACGCTTAGAAACTAGGTTTAAAAACAATTTTAATTTTCCCTTTTTTATTAACAATAGTGTTTGGTAGTTCAGTCGATAGATATAATTTAAATTTTCAAACTTTAAACATCGTTGCATCGTTTGCACATGTTTCAAACGCTTTTTTGTTGTTTTCAGTCGGCCATTTTGAAATTAGTAGTATTTTTGTTCATTCCGATTGTTGCCATTCCAGAGATATAAATCTAAGGAGATTTGAGCGCAGTATAAGAGTATTATATATATAGATTAACCGAGAATACTACTGATTAAGATTTAATTTTGAAGTTTTACAATGGTAGTTAGACATTGGCTTGTGTTGATACATTGCTTTTTACATTTATGGTCAAACTAGTTTACCCTCCTGCTTCATTGTCTCCTGAAAGAGAAAGGATTTTTGAAGCACTGTAAGGTTATTTACAATTAAGTAAGATTTTTTCCTTTTTAAACCTTTTGGGTCCCCATTTTTATTTAACAGTAATTTTTTTTTTGTTCACGGAATGTTTATTTTTAGTTTAATAATATTTGATAACTAATTTTTATTTAAATTTGTAATCGTTGCTACTACTTAGCACCATTGGAATCTAATATGAATGTTTGGGTACAATTAAAACCTAATGAGAATGTTTTGATAATTTTTATGTTGTTATTTTGGGATCACTGGAACTTAAAATTCTTAAGGGAAAAAACTGAGTAAATTTTAAGTTGAATGCAAAATAATGTGAAATGCAGTGGTGCTAGGGGGTATCACTGATCCTAGAAGAATTACTATATTAGGATATTATTGGATGACTATTACTATATTTAAATGTGTCACATTCGTTAATTGATCATTGGTTCAAAATGAGGAAGCCTTTTAGCAAAATCCCATGTGTAGCTCTCGTAAGACTTTTTCACCCAAACCAAAGAAAATACACTATAACATACTTAAATGCTGGGACTGGCAGCGATAGTAGTACTTTCCCATCTGTAATAAATATATAAAAATATATACAAGGGATCTAAATATCTATAAATATAAAATAAACTTAATAATTATCTAGTTTTTCATTATAAGAACATTTCTTAATATGTAATATTTTACAGGATATATTCCATAAAGTTTACATCAGTAGGTAGCATATGCTTCATATGGCACTTAGAAAATATGCTCAACTATACTTTATCAAAAGAAACGTAAGTAGATATAGACTATTATTTGTGTAGCAAATAATTATATTTTTTTGTACATTGATTAGCTCATATTACCTGAAGAAGATCTTCTGGAGTGAGATATCTTGAGTAATCATTTTCTTCTGCATCATTCAATTTATATGTATAATTTGACATCTGAAACAAGAAAAATTATCAAAATGACACATAGTTTTGGATTTAAAAATATGTTTGATAGATTTTTGTAGTATCGCGTTTAATAGTGGTTCCTACAACCTCTGTATAACCGTGTTCAATAAATTTTAATATTGGTTATCACTTCCTATAACTCTTCTTAGAGAACTAATAAATATACATATATTTTTTATCTTATCAATTTTGTATTCCATATTTAAAAAAACTTTTTAAACTGCAATGCTTGAACACTAAATTCTTTTTATAGCCCAAACCCTATGATAAACTTTTCTTGATAATCTCTTTTTTAAAAAAAGAAAGTCGACCAAAACTAAACGTCCTATTCCAGATGTAGTCTTACCTAACATAGAGTAGCTCAAGTACGGCTTGATTTCTAGGTTCTTTTTTTTATGTAAACAAGAATAATGTTGCATTTACCACTTGCCACTGAACAATGTTGACCTATTTTTAATATTTTTGTTGAAATTTTAAAATCCTCATTAACAGATGCCACTAATTAAAATAATAAATTACTTACAACTTGCAGGAAATCATTTGTTAAGTATTTTTCTGCATCTTCATTTCCTGACTTCTTCACTTCATCTACAATCTTTAAAAAAGAGATACTAATTAAACTATTTAAAAATATATTTTGAGAGGACATTCAAATACATCTATACTAATGGGAGAAAACTTGGCCTGTGGTATGACTTCAAACACCTCTGATTATAAATATACAAAGTTAAAAATCGATGTGTTGTTTTGTAATCCAAGTTAAGTTAAAAAAAAAAAATTAAAACATGAAAATGACCAAATTGTGGTAAACATTCCACTCCATAATCGACAACTCGATAGGGCTGAGTAGCCCAGTGGGTAAAGGCGTTCGCCTTGCATGCGATAGGTCCCAGGTTTGGGTCCGAGTATTTCGCCTAAATAACTGTCAACCTATAAACGGCCCTTGCATAAAAAAAATTCCGACAAATATACCCTGTGTACAGTTGGTGGGTGCACGTTAAATATGCTAAGTCCCAATGCTGCGTACAATGTCACCCTTAACGGTTGCGTTGGGTGCCTACTAAGGTGTTGGCTCGTCCTTGACTGTGGTTATACATATATTATGACGCCCGTCACCAATAGCCCTTGGTAGCTCTAGAGCTATGATAATTCAAACTAACCTAGACTAGATTTGTAGATGAATTTAAGGCATAAGTTGATCGAGGATACCTTCTAATCAAATGGAAAGGTTTGACACGCTTTGGGAGGAAAAATCAGGTAGAGGTATTACTTTTAAGTGAAAAAAATCAAGTACATTAATAGGAACCTTGGGGTGTAAAACTCTTCTGTGCAGATTTTGTTTATTTTAAATGAGACTTTGGAAATTTCAGTTGGCTCGGGTGTGGGAAGTTTAAAATAGTTTAAGTTGTTTTTAACTTAAACTATTTCCAACTTCACACACTATGCGAAAAAAAGAAATGTAAAACTTAAAATGCAACTAAGCAACTAAATATATTGCTATGTTTTCATTATTATGCTATATTTAAAATTCACCTGTAAACTGGAATTTTAACTGAATTTCAACTGTAAATATTTAAAGTATTAAATAGCTTTTTAAAAACCAGAATTCTTTGACTTTGATGGGGTAAAATTTTCTGTAGATAAAGAGCCGACAAATCGAAGTTAAGTATTCTTAAAAGTTTTATTATTTAAGTTTTTAAACTAAAAGATGCGCAATAGCCCTTGTGTTATGTGTAGCTCTAGTGCAACATCTTATTAATCTAAACCACACTGGGAACCCTTGATAGTAATTGAACTTAAGCCAGTCAAAGTGTTGCTTATACATAATAGGTATTTATGATTATTGTATGGCACTCACCTTTTGAAAGTAAAGGAGGTTCGATTTCGTAGATACATGTCCTTCCAACTAAAACAAATTTAATTAAAGAAAAAAAATTCTAATATTATGAAATTGGCAAAAAAAGTTAACTGCATTATAATATTTCAATACAATGTATATCTATAATGATATCTAAAGGGGAGAATGAGGAAAAGATATATGAAGAGTACAAGGGAAAAACCGCTTAATTTCGTAGAAAACATTCCTCATCAGGCCTCTTTGGCGATGAAAGCGAGTCATCGCCTAAACTGGTGTGAGGAAATCGGTTACTCACTTTGTTTTTCTCTCGCGGCAACCCTGATTTACGCCAGAGATCAGCAGACACGAGTCACACGTTGGTACAGCGAAAGAAGAACCGAAAGGAAAACCGGTTTTCTGTCGCCAATGTCCGCCAAGCAAATACAATTAAGGCACTACTCCTAATAAATAAAGTTGTTCTTCCCCTGTACTCTTCATATGTGTTTTTTTAAATCTCATGTTTAAAAATAGTTACTTTTATTTAAAAAACAAAACAAAATTCGCTATTTAAGGTATTAAATATATTTCATGATACATTTGTTGGGTTTGTTAAATTTTTTTTTTCAAAATCTGATTGTTATTCTATTGCTGTTGACTATTTGAAATACTTTTTGTTAAGAATAAATTAGTACCGGCGACATTTATTACAACTGCCGAATGACAAAGCTATAAAATAGTTGTAAACTAATTGCTTTATCTGTGTGTGCCAACTATATTGTGATTTTCATTTTTAGTGAATCTTGTTACACAATATTTTGAAACTATTTTTTAAAAAATAAATTAATATTTTTTGGCAGTACATGCTGTAAGGAAAAAAAACTTTTAAATGCACTAAGTTATGAAACACATAAAAATATGCAGTTATGTTAGTATCTACTTACTGAGTTCTTAGATTTAACTTGTAAAAGATTGTCAAGGCACAGTTCAGTGTCGTCACTAATGATGTTGCGGGGATTCATTCTCTGTAATCAAAAAAGATATTCAGAGACTGTAAAGATGTGTTAACTATCATATAATAATGCAATATTTACCTGTCATCACATTTGAGGAGCAAACATTCAAAACCCAATATCTCCAACTTTGACTAAAGCCGCTTTTGTATATATGCTTAGCTCATTCCTGTGTGTTGATGTTTAAATTCAAAAGTGGCTTAAAGTCAAAAATTGAGACATTGGGTTTTGAATGTTTGTTCCTCATTTGTTGTAGGCAGATTAACCTTTGTAGTAGAACTTTGAAATCTTCAATCAAGAAATTCTAAAAGGGATATTCAGTCGTCGGTAATACAGTAAATCTCATAACGGTAATGCATTAGTTTTGAAATAGCAACCTCTGCGAAAGTATTGCTTTGCCATGAAAGCATTTTTTTTCACAATGTATCAGAATAGTTATAAGAGCCCTGACGACGCGAGTGATGTCGCTGTAGGATTGCGTTGGGTAGCTGCTCTGGTGTCGGCCTTGTCAATTGACCGCGGTTCTAAATTATGAGGCCCGATGCCAATAGCTCTCATATAGCTTTGTTGCGACGTTAGTTAAACCCAACTGAGATGTCAAAAAAAAACTTTCAGTAATGGGCTAAAATAGTGACGGGCAAATTTTTATGCCACCAAAAAATTTAGTTCACACTTTATGTATTCTTAACAGTTTCTTACTTGTGCATTTTCCATTTGAAGAATTTAGGCTATTACAGCCTTTTGAAAAGTCATACATGCTTCATAACCATTCTTAAAATGCTACAATGTAAGCTTATCTTACATATATTCCTTATATACAAGGAGTAATGTAGCTGTGTGGTACTTACAGACAAATAGTAGAATATGATAGCCATCACCAGAAAACTCACGGCTATAACAAATAGAGGCTTTGGTATTGCTGTAACAGACGGACTAATCCTTTCCAATAATTGTTCCAGGTTAGTACGATTCTCCCTTTCATTAATTTCAAAAATAGTTTTATCGATATCTAATGTATCTGGAGTATTTTCAACAATCTCCACTGGAATATTTCTTTTTGAGGGCTCAAATTTACTTTCTTCTGTGCACTCCTTTGGAGTCTGCAAAATTAATAGGCGAATTATATATGTGTTTTGTTAACAATGTTTTTTTATGGTTCTTAAAATCTTTCGCATCATTATAAAAAAAATTCTGAAATGGATAAAACTATTTATAAGTGCTAAGGAGGGTATTATGTTAAAAGGCACTATATATAACAGACATGCAGAATTCAGATTTATTTTTATTAAATAGCTTAGTTTAAAATAAATACATTTAGTTTAATTTAAAGTTACATATACGTTTCATAGATGGCAGCACTATAAAAGGAAATATAGTCAAATATTTCTATCTAATTACAATATTTCACGTATATCTTAATAGATGGCAGCACTACAAAATATCAAGCTTTTCCGTAGCTTTAGATCAGCGGTTCCCAAGTGGGCGATTTGTGTTAGCAAGGGGGGCAATAAATAGTTGGGGGGCGGGGGCGATGAGTATTCAAAGGGGGAAATTAAAATAATACTGTAATATTGACCATAAAGAGCTGATTCAGTTTCCGACCCTTGACGAGTGTTTAATGTCATTTACTCCTGAACTCCCAAATACGACCAAGACAAAATACTAATTTTATTGATCATCTTGGCCAGTTAAAAAATTACATGCTTACAAGATTTGATCAAGTTAGAAATTTTAGAACTAGTAAGGAGTGGTTATCAATTAGCATGGGTGAAACTTATGGACACTTATCCACAACTGTGGTTAAAAGCTGAACCACTTATCTCGTTCTCGTCAACATATTTAGTTGAAAAATGATTTAGTTCTGTTGTCCAGCTCCTCCCTAAACAAAGAAATCAGTGTTGGACCTTTGCCTCAAAGGATACTTGCGCCTGAACTTGAAAAATTTAAAGCCGGATATTCAAGCTTTAACTAAAATACACCAAGCACAAGGCAGCCATTGAAATGGTAAGATAAAACAATAAATAAGTTTTCAAACATTCTTTTTTTTTTAAATTTTTACTGTCGACTCTCGTTAATTTTCCAGAATCCAGTTTAATGATCTTAGTTAATTATTTCACTTTTGTTCTTTAAAAAATCTATTGAAAATATACATTTTAAGTTTTCCCATTTTATTTAAGAGTGAACGGATAAAGCTGCTTCGGTTGTTTTTATGTATGGTAGTAAGTGTTAAAAATATAAAACTGTTTTATTAGTTACACTTTAACTCAAATTATAATTAGACATAACATGAAAATTATAAGGGGGCGATAGGTATTAGTCAACCTAAAGAAAGGGGCGATGGTCCAGAAAAGGTTGGGAACCACTGCTTTAGATTTTCTTTTATAAACAATGTATGAATGTAAAATAACAATGTTTTTTTTGTTTGCTTTGTAAATACTCTAGTTTATGTTGTACATACCATGCTCATATTTACAAGTTTTGAGAGGGCATTACGTTAAATAGCACAGCAGATAATTGACATGGGCATGATTCAGTTGGTATTTTAACTGACTAGCACTCACCACTCAAAGCAAATCTAGTTACAAAAAAAAAGCGTATCTCATTTAACATTTCAAATATAGCAACACTATAAATGGAAAAATTACCATCGAATATTTTGTTTTAATTACATATCTTCTATATTCTTTGATAGATGGCAGCACCAAAAATTAAACTTTAATCTTCATTATCAAATATTTTTTTACTTTTCTTACACCAACAGGTTTTTATTACATATTTTGGAAAGTCACTTCTTATTTTTTGAAAATTATACAATTTACTATTTTGATACTCAGTTTTATCTTTAAAATAAATTATAGATCATTCAACAGACGCAAACCAAAATACTTATGTATTGAAGAAGAAAAAAAATCGAAAGGGATCGGAGTAAAGCAATAACTTCAAAAGGTTCTCCTGCAAAATTGGACTTTTTACAACCTTAAACTTTATTTTCCTTTGTATTGTGCTATGCGTTTCTATATTATGTTGCACGATTTGTTTGTAAATGCCTTTATAGGAACTTGAAATCTCTCTATATTAAAAAAAAGTAAGTTCTTTTAAAGTGTCAGAGCCATAACATGATGAAATATTGATGTCAGAAACCCAATTTTTTTGGGGAAGGTTTGTCTCCCTTATGCCTCGATGCCCACTTATTTGTTTTTCAAATTTCCAATAAGTTTTTTAATTAAAAATTACAATAAGTCAGCCACAAAAAAAACTTATTCCTTTTCTGCAAAACGGCCACAGAAAATGATCAGAAATGTGTGATTTTGTTACGTTCTTTTTAAAGAACAGTTGCTCTCTTTTCTGTTCTTTTAAAAAAACAGTTCTTTAACTTAATCTTTTTACATTGGTTTTGTGTTTATATGTAGAAAAGGTTTACAGATTTTTTTTTTAATGATTTGGCCTTAAAATATATTATAGCAAGATAGAAGGTTTATAGATTAAAATTATGTAAAAAAAGATAGTAAAAAAATTATGACAAAACTATTTTAAATTAACATTTAACATAACAATTACTCTAATAAACATTTTCAATAAACAAACATTTTTTATACCAAAATTATTTTATAGCAAAATTATTTTATTTAATTCTGCTTAAGTGGAATCACAAAATTTCCCTTTTTTTATAAAACAGTTTTTTTTTTAATTTTCAGAACTGATGAAAAATATCGCGTTGTTCTTTCAACTTTTTTCTTCTTCAGATGGCTTTCTTTTTTTTATTTAATCTCTCGGGTTTTTTTTATTTTTATTATTCGTTCGCAGCAAAACACCACAGTAAAAGAGTTTTATTTTATTTTTTTTTATTTATCCTGAAAAATGTATTCTTATAGATGCGAATAAATAAACTTTGCACACTCGAATAATGTGACATTCCTTTTTGTTTTATTAGAAAGTTTTTGCAGATGTTTTAATTATGGAAGTATCAAGATATGGAACATGTTAATTACTTTGCAAATTTAGAAAGTTGCTCTTGTTAAACATTGTTTTATGATTTGTTGTATAGCCAACATATTAAGCGAAATGTTTTTTTAGCTTCCACACTACGTTTATAACGTAAAAAGTGGAAGGTATTATAATCGTTCAATCCGCCTGTATGTCACCCACTTTCACAGAACGAACCCCAAGTCGCACAAACGAGTGGGATACATTGTTTTAAAGCAAAAAAATCAGGCTAGGTTACATCCCAAATTTCATTAAAATATTTATTTATGTGATATGATTCAGTTTGGATTGTTGTAATATCACAATAGAGTGAGATGAGAGTGAATGAGTAAACATTAATTTGCGAAAGAAGATTAATGAAAATAGTTAATTTTGGCGTTTAAAAGTTTGAATTAGAAATAAATTATAAGCTGAAGGCCCTGTTTGGCGAATTTCTTTCTGAGGTGTATAAATAGTGCGTTTTTTGTTGAGCACAAATATTGTGTGGAAGCGGTTTAAATGACAGATTCTGTAACAAACCTACTTTTTAGTTTTATTTTTCGTTGTGAGATGCGTTTTTGCAAGGATCTCCCTACGTGTTACGTTTCACCATTTTTTGTTTACGTAAATGATAGTGTTTTTGTCTTTATGTATCTGTCCATGGTCTACTCAACTTTAAGGTCACAGAAGCTCTTTAGACGTCATGCAATCCGACCGGTCCGAAATGTAAGCAATTTCGAAGGAAAAGTACGAAACCTATTTGCGCACGGCCAATTATATATACTTATCTGGTGGCGAACAGGTTTCGTTTCTCTCTTTCGGAACAGCCAACAACCTGAAAAAAATTAATTGGGCGAGCGATAGCGAGCAGGGGGCGTAGCCCCCTGCATGCCGCGAAGCGTCCAATGGGATTATTACTTAAAAAAAGTCATACAACTTAAAAATTTTGAGTGAGCCATTAGATTTTTAAAAAGAACCTAAGAGTAAAAACAGGCAAAGTTAATTCTGCGAAATTAACGGGGGTTGGCGAGCGATAGCGAGCAGGGGGCGGAGCCCCCTAGTTCAGTAAAAAAAATTCACTTGTAAGAATTCGGCACTACTCCAATCTCCATGTGTCAAACCTCCTTTTCAGTTTGATGAACCCCCAACCACAGCCCTGTTTCAATATTTTTGAACCACTGTTGGATCAGAAGATAAGTCATCTCAATACATTTTCTGACAATTTTTAAATACAATACTTTAATTTTTTAAGCCCTATTAGAAAGTTTTGAGACCAATTGTATTTTTTTCTATAAAAATCCATGTACACAAAATATAGCAATTTCATAGTTATATTAAAATAATTCTTTAAGCGATAAACTATTTATTTGGGATAGTTTATTATGTCACATACATAAAGGATAAAATGTAAATGCATAACAAAACCATAACCATTATTCGTTATGTAACTGTGCTTAGCAACCCAAATAACTTTGATTAATATTTTGGAGTGAGTCTTCAGAAAGTGAATTTATAAGGAAGAAAGAGTTGACGAAAGTAAAGAATAGGAAGAAATAATTGAGATAGTTAAATTTTTGAAGGGGGGATTATCCAGCGTTAACGCTCAAAAGGGATGGCGTTGCCTTATTAATTTTGGCAAAAAGGGTTGATAACAAAAAGTTTTTGTTGTTTTTTTAAGTTTATCCTGACGTTTGTAAAACAAATTTCTTTGAAATTTACAAACCATCCAAGTTTATACTTCATTAAAAACGTGGATTAAAAACTACAAATTATGCTTACTTACAAAATCATCTATACCATTTTTCGCTGTGATAGGACTATAAATTTTCGGATTTCTGGGAGCAAGTTGAACAGCGGTTATTTCCGGCTTAAAAAATTCTGAAAGAGAAATAAATTTTTGAAATATAAAAACTTCATCGTTTCATACATTAAATTTTTTAAACTGCATATCAGTTAGTCAATGACATTTAAATACGGTACTGCTTCGATTTTTTAAAAAACACAATTATTTAGAATATATTGTCAGAAATTTACTATCACTTAAAACCATTTCAACGTATGCATCTCAAAGGTTTATAATTCCATTAAACAAAATTCCAAATATGTGTGTAATTTTTTTAATCTACACAATTACTTTCACATATAAGCTATATGATATAAACATTATCATATAGCTTATATGTGATACACAAGATATAAACATTTACAAAACTTCCGGATACCGTATTAAATAAAATTAAATATTATTACATGTGTAGTGCACTTACTGTCGTAAATAATATTATATAAGCAATCAGAAGATACTGGGCGCTTAGTATTTATTAATAAAAGTAAAAGTAAAAAAAGAAAATTTAAAGAACCCATTTTGTTTTTGAGAAATTATCGGAAAATATATTTCAGATTTCATTTATTTATCTTCTATGATTGCCAACAATCTCAATTTTTTAAAATTTTCTACATAATTTTAAATTGCAGTAAAACTCCTCGTGCTCAACGTATAAAACACACGAGGCTTTTAAACTAATTAAAATAGTATGATTTACAAATTAAAAAAGCAGTTTTGATGCCAAATAATATAACCAAATACAATGAAAATAGATCTTAAAAATAAAATATTATTCCATTCTTAAAATTTTGGTTATTATATTTATAAACTAGGGGGCAAGCCCCCTTCTCGCTATCGCTCGCCAACCCTCGGAAACTGCTCGCCCAGTTCCCTTTGGCTCGCTTCGCTCGCTCACCGTTTATTGAAATATTTTAGTCTGATAGCCTTAAAGGTTAACCTTAAAGAACATGTCCGGCAATTTTTTCGCCAAATTGGTATTATGACAGCCATTGGCTACAAAAATCGCCACATATCGTATTTTAAGCGAATAATTATCAAATAGTTCAGTTTTTTTCTATGTATTCTGTTTGCATTAGAGAATTTATTTTGCTACTTTGTTGATAAGTTGATCCTGTCCATTTCTTTCATCATTAAGAATTCTTAAATAGTATTAATATATTTAAAATATTATTAATCATTAATTATTAAAAGAACTCATTTCTTAAATTATTCTGTTGAGTTCTGATTTTCTTATTTTAAAATATCGCTAAGATCTACGATCGCAAATGCCACGATAAATTTTAATAATATTTTTCATGTTCTCTCAGCAGACATTTTTAGTTTTGAGCAGCATTTTAAGTAATTATTTGGTGTCATTTCACAGACTCGGCTAACGCTCGGTTTGTTGTCATTTTTACTTGGCGACATTTTCGACTGGCGCCGAATCCGGATATGTTCCTTTAGGTTAACTGCCTTTTGTATCCTTTTAAAATAAAATAGTTACAAATTAACGCTTATTATTGCGAAAATATTTAGCAAATATGACCAAAAACGACGTATCGAAATTATAATTTAAATTTTCATACATTAACGTTCCGCCCAACCTTTGGCGAAATTAGCAAATGCATTCCCAATTTCTAAATGTTAATCCATTTAAATCTTAAATGCATATAATTTATTATGAAGAATTTTTTATACCAATCTTTTATTAATTATATTCTTAACGATTTTAAATAATTATTTACTTTTTTTAAATCAATTCTTTGGCATTTTAACGTTCCATTTTTTTATAAATCGTTGTGTTTTTATTCAAAAATATGTTTTACTGCCGTATCGAACAATGCTTTGCACATAATATTTATAGTTGTTTTTTCATTTTTTGGCCTATTGCGCCATTCTAGTCTATATTTTAGTCTAGCCTTAAGGGTTAATCTTAAGGAACGTATTATGGCAGCTCTATTCGTATTATTTTTTGTGCACATTGTTCTTGAACTTGCAGCAAACGTTGATTGAACGTTGTGTTATTATTTTCTTATTTTAAAATATCGCTACGATCTACGATCGCAAATGCCACGATAATTTTTAATAAGGAAATCTTTCATGTTATCTCAGCGGACATTTTCAGTTTTGAGCAGCATTTTAAGTGATTATTTGTTGTCATTTCACAGACTTAGCAAACGCACGGTTTGTTGTCATTTTGACTTGGCGACATTTTTCGACTGGCGCTAAATCCGGACATGGTCTTTTAGGTTAACCGCCTTTAGTATCCTTTTAAAATAAAATAATTACAAATTAATGCTTATAAATTAAAGGTTATTATTGAGAAAATATTTCGCTGCTTGACTAAGATCCATTTGTAAATAAATTGGAAACCGTAGTACCCGTCAACGCTTAGAAACTATATTTAAAACCAATTTGAATTTTCCCTATTTTATTAACAATTGTGTTTGGTAGTTCAGTCAATTGAAATTATAATTTAAATTTTCAAACATTAAACGTCCCTAATATTATGCATGTTTAAATTTAAACTTACTGATTCCGCACACAATATTTATGGTTGTTTTTCATTTTTTGGCCTTATTGCAGCCATTCCCGAAATTGTCAATCCTTGTGTTATTAATTTCGTGGTGCTCTTCTCAAAAAAATACATTCAATGTTTTTCTGTCGTATCGAACTATGTTTTGTGCATAATATTTATAGTTATTTTCCCCTTTTTCAAGCCATTCCCGAAGAAACTTTATTGTTGTTTTCAGTCGGCCATTTTGAAATTAGTAGTATATTTGTTCATTTCGATTGTTGCCATTCCAGAGATAGAAATATAAGGAAATTTGGGCGCCTATAAGACTATTATATATATAGATATAATATCGATTTAACATGCTGTTTGTGTTTATTCTTAAGTATGGAGAAAAACATAAAAGTTTATTCTGACAAAATACAAAAACTAGAGTGGGGCGAGATTTCAACTTCGTTTCCATTTCAACTTTACTTTTATTTTTGCGTAAAATTTTACGTCTACACATGAATGTTATTTGATTCTACACTTCTAATAACATACAAATTTTTCAATCATTTAAAAAAATATATAACATACAAACTTATATAATTTTGAAAAAATACTTTTTTTTAATCTACCCTTTCCACTCATTCCTAAAATAATTTTTAAAAAAGAATTTTCACCCTTGAGCATAAACAATAACAAAATGAATCATTGATATTCAGACTCTCATATTTATAAAAAGACTATTCATTACAAATTAAAACAAATCCGTGGAAAAATATTTTATCAACTGTTAAAACGAAATGTACAGATAACATTGACTGCTGATAATATGTTATCATGTACTTTATTAAGGTTCTGTTTTTATACTACTTAGTTTTGAATCTCAAAAATTATTATTAATAATAATATAATGCCCTTAGTTTTGTGTATTTCATTTAAAACAAAATGTTTCTAATGAAAAATAAGTTTTGTTAAGAATGATAAATGTGTATTTTTCTTTCATAATTTCATAATGGTAAAGTGTTTTAGTAAAAATTGACACTAGTTTGAAATAAAAAAAAATGTTTGCTTTTGAAGGCACGTTATCAAAACAATTGGCAATGTTTAAATTTTTAACATATACTTCTAATCTATAATAATAAAAGAAAGAGTCTGTGTGTTTGTCTTCGGATCGTAAAAGACCTACTTATACTGCCCTCAGAAATTCGAAATTTTTACGATAGATTCCCTTTAATACCAACGTGTGCACCTGAGGCTTAGTTTTTTCATATTTGTTCCATTTTTAGAGAAAATTCGAATTTTCTGAAAAAATACACCTTTTTCGCTCAAATCCGGTCATTTTTTCTCTTTCCTGATGCCATCGGCTGAAAAAATTAAATAAAACTTTTAACGAAAACATTTAAAATTTTTATTTTATTCTTTTGCCATTACTTTCAGAAACTAAATTCATTGTTTGAAAAATAATTGACATGTTTCAAGTGACGTAATTCGCCAGTCTTCATTCCCGGATTTTATTGTGGGTTTATTTGATGATTTTTTCATTGATTTTTCTGTTGACTGCATGTATGCATATTTAAGCAATAAATATATACTTAAGCTATTACTGAACTATGATGGTTAATAAAGGCCATCGCACTAGAGCTATTAGTGTTTTATGTCTTTATTTTTTCGCCAAATACGTTGCCAAACTCGCCAAATTATTAACTAAAATTCGCCAAATCGGCAATTTCTTTTATAAATAATTTATAAGCTGGTCGGTTGTTCGAAGGTCATTGTGTTAGAGCTGTATAATGGGTGTGGGTAGCTATATCTATTTTCTCGCCAAATTATTTTCCAAAACGAGCCAAATGAGCTAAAAGGTTTTATGTATTTATGAGGGAATTGTGATGACATTTATGAGTGCATTTTATAGCGTATTTTTCCTTTTGGAATTTTCTGGCAATGAAACTTGATTTTATAATTTATAACGAGCGGAAACAATAATAAGTTTATGATCCTATAACAGGGTATATGATACACATATATTTGGAATCTATTTGATATTTTTTTATTCCGTGCGAAGAACGGTTATAAATTTGCTAGTAAAGTATAAGGTTAAGTCTACACAATTGAAATGTAAGCTTATTTCGCCATCAGCTTATATTAAACGCATAACTGTGAATCTAACCGGACAGTCTCACAGAAACGACCTGGAAAACTAAATTTGGACTTGAGAATTGGAAGCTGGAATGTTTTGTCTCTATACAGAAATAAACCATTTTTTTAAATTTAATGCAGCAATACAATAGATCAATACAATATTGATATATGTCCACTACAGGAAATGAGGTGGACATGTAGTGGCACTTTTGACACTAAAAATTATGTGGTTTTCTTTAGCTGCAATGCCAAGAAACATGTTGAGGGTACTGGATTTGTTATTAGTTAAAGAATAAAACACCTCATAATCAATTTTCAAGCTATATCTCTAAGACTCTGTAAATTGAGAACAAGAGGAAAGTTCTTTAATTATAGTCTATTGTGTTGTCATGCTCCCACAGAAGAAAAATCTGATGAAGAAAAAGAAACATTCTATGAGAATTTATCTAGAACTTATAATGGGTGTCCAAGAAATGACGTAAAATCGTTATTCGTGACTTTAATGCTAAAGTCGGGAAAGAACCAGAATACATGTCAGTTCTTGGTAGATACAGCCTTCATGATCAGACAAATCACAATGGCAGTAGGCTCGTCGAATTTGCTGTGGCACATGGAATGATTGTTGGAAGTGTTTTGTCACAAGTTAATTCATATTAAAGAAACTTGGAAAGCACCTAGTAGTGGGATCTGTTCAAATCAAATCGACCATGTACTGATTGATTATAGACATTGCTCTGAACTAATGGATGTAGAACATATAGAGGTGCAAATATCGACTCAGATCACTACCTAGTTATTGCCCAAATTAGAGTAAGGCTCTCCAATGCTAAGAAAGAACGGGTAGAAATTTAAAAACAATTTGATCGTGAAAAACTGAAGAACCAAAAAATAAGAAAGGAATATGTTGACTGTCTAGAAAAACATTTAATAAAGATAAGTAACTGTGACTCTATGGATAACTATTGGAGAGAAATTAAGGAAAGTATTTGTCATGCAGCTAAAGCTACTGTTGGCAACACTAAACACAATAAAGACAAAGACTGGTTTGACGATGAGTATGCCGAACATACTAAGAAGAAGAACCGAGCATAATGCTGCAAATAAATACCAGGCACAACTCTGATCAATATAAAAGAGCTAGAAAAGAGGAAAAAATACTTCATAAAACAAAGAAAATTGCTTTAGAATAGGAAAACTTAAAAAACATAGAAAATCTCAAAACGCCATTAACGAATGCAGAGCATTCTATCGAAAGGTTAATCGCAGTCGTTCTGACTTTAAACCAAGCTCTACTCTCTGTCGAAATAAACAAGTTGATATTCTGGCTGGCAAACAAGAAATCCTTAGTAGATGGGTTAAGCATTTTGACAATCTTTTAAATTCAGAGGATATAAAGGAGAACTATAGACGCAACCCAGTGGATATAAATGATGATGAAATTATCTCACCCCCAGAACGGGACGAGATTCAATTAGAAATCAATAAACTTAATAACAAGTCACCAGGATGTATGATCTTATTTCTGCAGAGCTGCTTAAAAATGGATGCCCTCAACTATATGAGCACCTGTAAAAGTTAATAGTAAATATTTGGAACTCTGAAAAGCTACCTTTGGAGTGGAACATGAGTATTTTGTGCCCTATCCATAAGAAAGGAGACCCAATGGTATGTTCCACTATAGAGGCATTAGCCTTCTATGCACATGCTACAAAATCCTTTTTAATATTCTATTTGTAAGACTAAAACCATTCATTGATTCAGAAATTGGTAGTTATCAATGTGGGCTTAGAAGTGGAAAAGCCACTCTCGACAAAATTTTCCGTTTTACGTCAAGTTATTGAAAAATCAATTGAGTATGGAATTGACACTCATCATCTGTTTATAGACTTTAAGTAAGCATTTGATAGTGTAAGTAGAAGGCATCTAAGGGATGCAATGTATGAATTTAAAATTCCGAGCAAGTTAAACAGACGTGTAATGTGCACTATGAATGACGCCGAATGTAAAATAAAATTCAAGGGTGCCCTTTCTGAAAGTGTAAGTGTTAATAACGGTGTTCGACAGGGTGACTCAATTGGCATGCCTTCTTTTTTATATAGAACTGGAAAAGGCTATCCGTGATGCAAATATTAACACTAGGGATCTTTTATAAATCAGTTCAGCTTTTAGCCTATGCTGATGATATTGATATTGTTGCAAGGAGCGCCCCAGCCTTGAGAGAAGCTTTTTTTTTTGTCTTTGGAGGTTGCTGCAAATCAAATGGGACTGGCAATTAATGACTCCTAAAACCAAATATATGCCTGTACAAAAAACACCATCAAATGACTCACTCAATCATTTGGAAATTGGCTCTCATGCATTTGAAACTGTTAGCAATTTTACTTACTTTGGATCTTATGTTAACAAGAAGGACATTGTATCTTAAATCCAGAATCGTATATCACTGGTCAATAAGGCATTCTTTGGACTTCGCTCCATCTTGAAATCTTGTTTCCTCTCCAAAAAAAACTAAGTTATAAGTTTCTAAAACTCTCATCAGGCCAGTCCTAATTTATGGTTCAGTAACTTGGCCTCTAACTAAAAACGGAGAGTGCAAAATTGCAATATTTGTGAGAAGGGTTCTGAGAAGCATTCTTGGTAGTGTCAGGGAGAATGGCGTTTGACGAAGACGTAATAATTCTGAGATTTATAGGTTGTTTAAAGAGCTCGATGTCATTAAAACTATCAAAATAAATAAGGTGAACTGGGCTGCGCATATAATACGCATGAAGGAAGAAAACCCTATCGAAAAGGTATTTTCTGCCAAACCTCTCACAACACGGAGGCGAGGTAGACCAAAACTGCGAAGGATTGACTCTGTGGAGTTGGATTTTAAAATCCTAAAAGTAAAAACTGGAAGACTCAGGCCAAGAGTAGACTGTCCTGTAGGAGTGTCCAACAGAAGGCCTTGGCTCACCCTGAGCTGTCGTGCCAAATATGATGATGATATCGTTTTATTTTTCAGCAGTAGATTTCAAGAAAGTTCTATGGCAGCTACCCCATTCGCATGCGCGATTTTCACGAAAACCTTGTTATGACGTACAACCGGTACTATATAGGAACTCGTTTAACTAAATTTGAAGTAAGTAGCTCTTTTAGTTCGACCTGTAGAGTGATTTCACACCGACAGATGGACCAATGTTCAAAAACCACTTTTTTTTAATCAACACCCTCCAAAACGTGTAGAAATCCAAAAATCTTCATTTCGGATTTTCGACTCCCACAGCAATACGTTCATTAAGTAATATTTCATATTAGGTAATTGAAAGTAAAAAAAGTAAAAAATTGATTTTATATATTGGTAGTAGCAATTATTCAGGGTCCTAAATTGCTGAGAAAAGGGGGGAAGGGCCTTAAAACAGTGGAACCTATATAAGTTGTATCCATTTTTTTATTCATAAAAACAAGATAAAAAAAATATCATAACTCTAAATATTGCACTAGTTTTAATAATTTGATCAAACAAATTTGGGCTTGCCTTAAATGATTACATTATTTGCATCACTAATATGCAATAGTCATACATAAACAAAGGAATGCATGATTCGATGGGTACCTGATTAACATTTTAAAAGATAAAAATTACAACTCAAAAACCTATAATAATTTATCGTTCGTATTTGTTTATCGGTATTTTGATACACTTACGTCACTTTTTGAACTCAAACTGCTTGATTAAAATGCGTGAAAACGTTTTCCAATACTAAATAGATTTGCAAACGCCATCAGAAGAAACAGTAGCTCATTAACGTAAGCTTTTTGCTACATCTTTTTTAATATTAAGGCAAAGTTTTATAATTGTATTTTCATTAGAAAAAAAGTTTTTACTCATTTTCTGTATTTCCCTCTCAACAAAATGTTTTCTAAGGTTTTTCAAGATTTTAAAAACTACTTGTTTAAATATTTTTTTCTTTTTGGTATATGTTTAATGTTTCGTTGAATTTTACCCCTTTTTTAATATTAGACTTGCATCTTATAGTCGAGAATATTATTTTATAATACCTTCTACAATACTAAACCTATATGTATTTACAAATCATGCAATATGTATTACTTTTTTGGGTAATTGGTTGTTGTTACATTGTTTGTAGGAAAACGAGCATTTTTCAACAAGAACTTTGGAGAATTCGACCACATTTTTGTAGGTACGAAAATTTTCTGTTTCTCTCTAGCTTGTAGGTATGTTCCAAAGCTAGGTATGTTGTCGGCTAGGTTCCAATTTCTTGTGTTTTCTTCTTAAACTTTAAAACAGCTACAAATGAAGTATTCTGCTTTCTTTACGTTATTGTATAGTAACGAAAACTAAATCAAATAGCTGTATATTAATTTATATATATTCTCTTGTATTTTTAAATTTATAAAATATACCTTTAAATAATACATTAAGTATAATTCGAAAAGAAAACAACTATTAATAACACTTTAAAATTAATAAAAAAATTTAAAAATTATATTACAGATTGTTATTTAACGTAACTACGTATTTTGTTGATACAATTGATCAAAGAACTTGTGAATATAATATATCGGATGATAAAATTTTATGTGTGTCAAGAAATGTAAATAAAGAATCTAATCAATTTTAAATATGAGAAAAATTGATGTTGATGCAGATTTAAAAAGAAAAATTTTGTTTGGATACAAAGTCAAAATAGTTATTTTGTTTAGATTTTTTTTTTTTAATTCGGCTTACCTTCCCAGTTTTTACGAAATTCCAGATATTCATGCCAAAAATTTATTTTCTTGTATCTGATATAAATAAAATAATTTTCTTATATAAAAAACAATCCAAATAATAAATATTAAAAACAACTCCAATATAAAATAATTTCCGAATCTTATTGCATTAGAATTCTTGCAGCTATTTTATGAATAAGTATAATAAGCCCCTAAATATACCTTTTTTTAAATTGATTAAAAATACTGATTGATTGGTTAAATATACCTTTACACAAGTAGTTACATTTTCATTTCAGAGGTTGAATACCAATTTCATAATTAATATATACGTAAAATTCCACCTTAAAAGTATTTTTTGTATTATAATTTATAGGCTTAACTATACATTGCGACTGCAAATGTTTAAATTTAATTTTTCAATTATTAGCTTCTACACTACGTTTATAACGTATAAAGTGGAAGGTATTATAATCGTTCAGTCCGTCTGTCTGTCACCCACTTTCACCGAACGAACTGCAAGTCTCACAAACAAGTGCGATATGTCATTTTGAAGCAAAAAATCAGACTAGGCTTCATCCCGAATTCATTAAAATTTTAATTAGAAGTTTATTTAAATTTAAAGAACTAAATTAATCTCATTGAAATACATGCAATTCCATTTTTATTCAATATTTTCACTGTTGCATTTCGTCAATTGTACGAGAAACTTATTTAAAATAAAAATTAACTCTTAAAATATGTGATAATCTTGATTGTTGTAATAGCACAATATAGTTATTTTGATGGTTTATTATATATTTGTATATGGAGGAAGATGCATACAGAATTCTAACTTTGCATAAAGATTATGCAAAATTTCGCTTTAATTTTTAAATTTTAACGCATCTATTTTATTAATTTATTTTTCAAACTGTAAACTGGTGGCTACTAAAAGATATTTATTAAGAAAATATATCATTATTCTTCGAACTTTAAAAAAATTAGCAAACGATAAAGATTAATATTAAATCTGCAAAAGAAGATTAAAGAAAATAGTTAATTTTGGAATTACAACTAGCTAAAGGCGCTATTTGGCGAATTTCTTTCTGTGGTGTATAAATAGTGTTTCCTGTTTAGCACAAATGTTGTGTGGAAGCGGTTTAAGTGACAGATTCTGTAACAAACCAACTTGTTTTATTAAACTAATGTAATTTCTTAATTTTTCAATGATTGAACTATTTAAATTTTTTATAACTTGAATTCATACATAGTAATGGTAATGAATGTGCATATTTAAGAGTTATAAATGTTTTTTTTCCAAGTCTTAAAGTTAGACTTAGTTTTATTTCCTGGGGACCCGATCCTTGTTTAAAAAAAAAATAGGTTCATCGAATTTAGAGTGCCATATATAAACATGCTCTAAAAAATAGTTAAAAAAATAATAATAGGGCATTTCCACGCGTGACTTACACTACATCGGACGATTTAACAAATTTCGTTTGCATAGTTCATAATTATTTTTTATTTATTCAAAAAAAAATATTGTATGTCAGTTTACCCCTGAACATATAGTATTTTTAGCGATCAGTAAAAACTTTTTTAATTTAATATTTTGCTAAAAAAATAATAAAAATGTCCTGATGTGACTTACACTACATGAAAGGAAGTCGATTTTTGGTTATCATATAAACTCTAATTTCTTCTTCATAGTGCAGTAAATCAACATTCTACCAGTGTTTATTTTAAGTATAAGGTTTAAAGCCTAAAAAATTTAATTGCAAAAAAGTATTGAAATATCATAGGAAATAATTTATTAACATTTTTGTGCGTGACTTACACTACATTCAATTTGTGACTTACACTACATCATGTGAATTGTATCAAAGATATGGAAATTTAGGCAATAATAACTTAACATATGTAAATAATTTTGAACATGGTAAGTTAAAATTGCATATATGTAAAATCATAGTTAGAAAAGTTACACAACGTCTCCTAAAGTTGGTTTTTGGTAATTTCTTATTCTTTCTTCAATAGCATTGTCTGAAAAACTTCCTTCTCAGGCCACGCAAAAGAGTTCCCGACCATTGCAGATGTTTCAGTTTTATTCAATAAGCATCTTTACTTAACATTTGCCCCACAAAATATTTAACGATAATTTTCCTACAAAAGGAACTAAAAGCTCTTTTTCCAGCATCAAATTCATTTTCAGAATAAATTTGTTTAATCAGCCGTGTAGTATTTTTGGGGATTTAATGAAACATTGGCAGTTTTAAGTAGGTATTTGTTTAATTTTAAAAAAGCAGAGCAATTTTTGAGTGTCAGGAATCGGAAATATTTATTTTCCTTTGATGAGCAAATATCATTTAATCTACCTATTTCGCCATTTACACAGTTGTTAGAAATGTATAATAGTGATATGTTTGGGCAGATTTCTTATGCAAAGTGAAAAAATCTTTAGCAAAATGTTGGTCATTTTTCCTGGAATGTCTGGCTGCTTTTATCTCCTCCTCACTGTATCATAAGTCCATCAATTGGTCCTTTTTATGCCTAAAGGTAAAGATGGCCAACATTGGTGGCAGAGAAATGCCATTCAATGTTGTCTAACGGTTGGAACATTGCAATAGAGATGTTGTATGTGGTGGTGTAAGTGGTTTTTTCTTTAATTTTCTTTAAAGGTTTGAAATTTACCATATGCTTAAAGTCTTTCCCTTTGCTCTCTTCCTTTTTTCTTTTAGCTGCTGATATAGCCATCCTAAATCAAAATTATCAAAATATAAGTAATCTATAATTATTATAGCTAATCTACAATAGATAAATCAAACAGAAGCTGTGACTGACACTACGTTGTGACTTACACTACAAAGTTAAAATGTTTTATAAATAGAGAAAATGCTTTTTATTTTAAAATTTAAAGGTGTGGAATTACACAGAGGTTAATATAAAAAGAAAATATCTTGAAAATTTTGAAGCAAAGCCTTATTTTAAAAAGTTATAGAAACTTTTAGATCTTTTCGTGACTTACACTACAGCCAAAACAGGGGATGTTTATCTTTCTAATTAAGTAACTTTTATTTATAAATGCCGGTTAAAAATGTGTTTTCAAGATAATTATTATAGTGTATTTTAATAATTTTACCAAAAAATCTGATAAAAAATAATACTTAACTTAAAATTCAAGAATTTAAATTGATGAAAAACCATAACACATGCTTTAAAAAAAAAACAGCCACTTTGACACTTCAGTGTTGCTACAGATAAAAACAATAATAGTTTTTGATGTAAAATTTTTGCAGTTCAAACTTTTCTAAATCACATATAAAAGTTTCAAATGGAATAAAAAATATTTTTAAAATTCGCTTATGGTATGTTTTTACGTGGAATTAACTAATAATAAAATCCCGATTAAATTAAAATTTTTTTAGGATAAATAGTTTGTGTTTAAAAAAATAGGTACTCGTATAAGTGATATTTCATATTTACTTTGTAAATTAATTCATACTTTTTCTTTGCAGTGTCCAAATTAAGAAAATAACTAAGTACAAAAAGCAAGCATCTAAGTGAACCAAACAAAATTTAAACGAAAAGGAAGTACACTATAGTTCAGTCATGGATCATACAGATAAAGGGAATATTTTTACCGACGACGATAGTGACTCAGATGGAAGCCTTAGTTTGAATGTAGGGCTCAACTGCGAAATATGTGAGAAAACTTTCAATAGCTTTAAGTCTTTTTTACAACACGAGAAGAGCAGCAATCACTACAAAAAGATATCGCAAAAAAAGCTTAAAAAGAAACTGAGCAAGAATCTAGATGATGAGTTAAGTATTAGTATAGATGATATGACGCTTTATCCGAAGGCGTTCACTGAATGTGATGCTTGCAGAAAAGAATTCTCGGGACCTGAATCATATTATCAGCATCTAAAAAGCAAGGCTCACCGCAAAAAGGTAGAAAGAGCCAAATTGCTAGAGCAAGTCACAGTGGAAGGAAAAGTTGATATGGAAAAGCTCGCGGAGGTTTTGAGACCAAACAAAGATACTTTGACGGAAGTTGGAGCATCAGGATATTCACCCACTGTAGAAGATACAGGATCGGAAGACGATGGCCAAGGTGAAATTCATCAGTTTGAATGCACCGACTGTGTTAAGGTCTTCACAGGAATCGATCCGTGGTACCAGCATCTCGTCAGCAAAACCCACGAGAAAACTCTAAAACAGAAAAGGTTACGGGTTCAGGTAACTGGAGCTCAGACCAAATATCCTGAACATTCAGAAACCGCTTCCTTGCCTTCAGAATATCTAGATCCAATTGAGGTAGACGGAGATGTCCTGATTTGCAGGTTGTGCCACATGTCCTTCTCTGGTCCTGAAAGTGCTGCAGCGCATCTGAAAAGTAAAGGCCATGCAAAAAAGAAAGAACTCAGGAAATTCAAGATCGAGATGGCTACAAAAAAGTCTCACATCGAAAAGAAAAAAGCACTAGATTTTAAAAATGAAAATCAAGCGCCAAAAGGTCCAGCAACAACAACTCGTGATTTTAAACAAAGTAATTCTGCGATTACGAATAAAATTGCCGAAGATGCTTCAGTTAAAGGTTTAGATAATCCAACGCAGGAAGGGGATTCTGAATTGAAAAAGAAATCTCATATCAAGAAAACAAAAGCACAAGACTTAGGTAACGAAAACCAGATGTCATCACGACAAGCATCGGATGTTGAGGAAAGTGAGCTTGTGAGTCCAACTGAACTCGGGAAGGATATCGCCACAGATAAAGAAGCTACTGGAGTATCAGGTCATTCTGACCGGAAAGAAAATTCAAGTGAGGACTTAGAAAATTCCGTCAATGTAATTGCTTCAAAAGATGCTGTAGTTGAAACGGAAAACTTAATAAATACCAGAAGAGATGATGTTCTTTTATGTTATGAAAAATATAAAAACTACAAAAAAATGATGAACGAAATTGAAGCTGAAGAAAAGCATTGAATATGAGACAGTTTTGTTCAGGTTCCATTCATTACACAAACACAAAATTGTATTTTAATTTTGTATATATGTGTGTGTGTTTCAAATACAACTCTTTGTATAACGTAGGATTTTTCTCAAGCTATTATGTTTACATAATTCCAGATATTCATGTAAAAAAAAATATTTTCTTGTACCAGATATAAATAAAATAATATCCGAATCTTACAGCATCAGAATTCTTATAACTTTATTTTATGAAAAAGTATAAATGTCCCTAAACATAACTTTAAAAAAATTGATTAAAAATACTGATAAAAGAATATTTATTATTACTAGTATGAAAATTCATCGCAAAAAATTTTGAATGCTGATTGTAAAACCAATTAAATATGCTTCTTTAAGTTACGAATATTTTTTTTAAACATTTATTCAAACCTTATTAAAATGAGAAAAAATACATAGGAAAATTGCTTACATTTTACTTGCTTTAGAGAAAACTTGACATAATTTCGAAATCTTTAAAAATGAAAATAATTAGGATTACAAAATAAATTTATGAGCGTCTCTATACATAGAGTGTTTAAATTCGCATTTTCCTATAATTAAATAATATAATTCGTTAAATAATTATTCATTTAAGGTTGGTTGGGTAACGTCGCACTAGAGATACACATGGACTATTAGCAATTGCAATAGGCGTAATATAATAGTTATATTAAGGTTGCACTATAGCTACACGAGAGCTATTTTGGCCACGAAATTTTGAACGTTGGTCAAGTAATGGGTGAATTCAATAGGGATATAATTCAATCTTTTAAAATATTAGAATAATTACTCTAATTCTATAACAACTAAAGATCTATATTCTATTATAAAGCAAGCTGTGGCGCACAATTTAAGCACATATTAAAATGCATACTTTCATTATACTATAGAAAAACAACTAAAATGTAATTTCAATTATTTTGATATCAAGAATCTAATAATTAAAACAGAGAGACTTCTCTCAGTAAAGTAAAGAAATTACTGCTTAAAAATGAAGCGCTTTTTTAACCTTCGAATCAGTTATGTAACTAAATATTAAAACAACAAAATCCTAGCCCTCGTAACAGAATCTACCACGCCGCAGTACATACTAAAAAAACTCACACAAAATTGTAATTCGAAGAAAGAATGAAACCGGTCTCAGCATCTCCGAAGAAGTTCAGTAAGGGAGAAATTGTGCATCTAAACGAATTTAAAAACCTTAGATGAGAAAAAATGCTTTTCGATTTAAAGCTATTTTTTAGAATAAAAGAAGGATTTTGTCGACAATAATCAACGATTTAACACTAATATAAACAGAGTGCATACATATGAAATAGTACGAATATTTACAAGGTAAGTAACATGTTTCTATTCAATATACTAACTGTAAATTTTGAAAGATTTACTTAAACCAATTGTACTAGTTATTATTTTCTATTATTTGTAAAAATAATTGTATTCTTCATTGAGTTCTTTCAAAATTAAACAATATTAAGTACATAATAACGTCTTCATCCTAAGAAAAAAAATCTTACGTTGGACAATGAAGTTGAATATTTGAAATTTTTATTTTAAGTAAAACTGTTCATAATTAAATTAAAAAAATGGGATAGTTATTATAAAAATACATGTAGGGTTCATTCAGGTGCAATTGTGCTATGACGCCACATAAAATACTTAGAAGCCAATCTAAGATAAAATGATCAATGCCACTATAAATAATTTTGATTAAATGGCGATTAAAAATATAAGTTTTTTTTAGGTATTAAAGGGTTTTTTCGCTATTCATAGGTAAACTCAAAAATTGAGATACACAAGCTTTTATTTTAAAAAAAGAAATATTCGTTGATATAAGCAAAATATTATCAAAAGAATTATTGTATAAAACTTTCTCTTTTAATTTCAGATAGAGTTTTTCTTTGCAGTACAAGTAAAAATTGCCAATGAAATGGTAAATAACTTCCTATATTTTGTTTACAAAGATAGTGCACATTATTTTTCTTAGTAGGAAAGTCGTCATAACTAGCTAAAAAGAGTATTAAATATAATATTGTGTGCTATTCTAATTATTATAAATTTCTTGTTATACACATTTTCCATACTTGCTTTCAAAGTTTTTTTAAGAGAATATAGTCACAAAAGATATTAATTATGTGAATCGACTAATGCCATACACTTATTCTAAATAATATATAACCAATTAGCTTATCATTTACTCAAGTCAAAAAGAGAAACCAATGTAAATCCAGTTTGAAGAGACACATTCCAGATTATTAAGAGACTAAATAATAAATTTTTAAGAACTTATTTCAAAAATGTTCTAAAACTGAAGTATATTTTAAAAAGTTGCAGTACAGTACTAGTTTTCATTGCGATACTCTATGTGTTTCAACAACCTATAAAAGACTTAAAAAGGTTTTATTTTGAATTCTGTGGAGCAAAATATCCCGCGCTTTTAGCACTGATAAAATTTAGCAAAATATTAATTTTAAAATATATTTATAATCTATATATTCTATCATTTTATTATTTTTACGGGAGGGGGTCATGTTTTTTAAGACTACACTATATTGTAACTAATGCTAGTCAAACTAAAAGATGTACCCGTTTCGTTAGATGGACAGCTATCTATGGGGGAAGATTATCTGAACCCAATTGTCAAAACATTTATTTTTCCATGCCACTCAGTTATATGAATGGTTGTATCAATAAGGTAATAATTCATGATGTTTTAATGAACAAATAAACATTCTTTTTTTTGCGTGTACACAATTACTAAGTAATACTATAAATGCAATTATATACAAAAAAAAAATCTTTATAAGAAACTTGACGATACCTAGGAGGTTTTGAAATTATATTTTAAATTGGACAAGAGTATTGGTGTAAGCCGGCCTAGTGACTAAGAGAAAGAAGCCTTTGCCTTGTTAAATTTATAATTCTCCTCAAAATGTCAACGTTTATTATTAAAAATATTTTTACGATTGATGCATTTCAAAGCAATTAACAAAAACAGTATGACAAACTAACGTCTTAGTTTCTTACATTTTTAACCAATGAAAATTGTTTATTATAGTAATAATCGTCAGTTGACGAATATCATTATTGAGAAATACAAAACAAAAAAATTCCCTTGTATACTATGTGCAGAAATTAAATAATTAAAATAAAATTTTAATTATTGCTATATTCAATGTTATTCGTTCTCTTTTTCAAAAGTGTTAAACAATTCTCTCTCGGTGCCTATTGGCAACATCCAACGTTGCCGAATTTTGGCGATTTAGTAATGATTGATTACTATTATTTTTTTTAACTATAAATCATTGACCAAGCCCTCTGTTTACCTGGAAGAATCGAAAAGCAAAGCTCGTGCGACCTTCAGGAATATTATTTCAATGGCAGTTATATAACTATTGAAAAAGGCCATCTTCTAGGCGTTCAAAAGAAAGATACTTTTCTGAAGGCCGTCCGCCTGAGGCGAAGAGGATCATTTTAATGACCTCAGGAAATTGTAACAGGAATTTGTCAGTGGATCTTAATAAAGCTTGAAAATTAATATATTTTATCAGCACGAGTGTTATGTTTCAAACGGTGTTGAGTGAAGAATTGTAGAATATATAATTAATAATTTATACTCTTCTTCAGAATAATATATTATGATTTGTGAAAAAAATTCTCTGAAAATAGTAAGGTGTCGGTGAAAAATTATAAATTCTCATGGACAGTAAAATAAATTTTAATTCTGCATTGACAAAAAAAAAGTGAAGTAACAGCATATGTCAATATATTGATAGACAAAAAAATTAAGTTTATTTGTTCACATATAGAACTGACATTTTCCTTTTATAGAAGTTTATTATTATGAGGAGATAAATGAAATAGTCATAAAATAGTGGGAAATGTACAAATATATACATTTTACTACTTTTTAGCCGTGCATATAAAAGATCCTCTTTTATAAAACATCTACGAGCAAAACTCCGGAATAAGATGGCCCCTGGACCAAAAGCGGGGTATTACGAAGAAACAGAACGGGAACCCCTTTTAGGTGTTCCTAATCCGGCTGCCAAGACAGATGTAGAAAAAGGGTAAGAGAAATAAAAGGGAATTTTTTGTTTACCACATATAATGAACAAATTAACTATAGTATCACTTTTACGTTATCATGTGCTTCAGAAAACAGAAGATCAAAGCAAACTTTTTAAAAAAAACTAGTTTCCGATTTCAGCAAACACTTGTTTACAATATAAGTATTATCATCCTCAAAAATCATGTATTTGTGGGCTCAAAAGGTAAGTATGTATTACTTTTTTTCTGATGAGTCTACAGACGTAGTTTCGAGTTTTTCTCTATTATGCTAAACGCATAACACAGAACTTCGACTCAAAATGCAGTAAAAGCTGCGTTTGGGGGTAAATTAAATCAACCTAATGTGTGGTAAATTAAATCAACCTAATAATTGGATTAAATTACGTAGAACAAAACAAAATCACGTTTTAAATTGACAAAAAATCACCGCATATATTTTACCACCGAAATGGCTGAAAAAAAAGGTCATAATTTCATTTTCTTCCGGTTTCATGGAATTTTTTTTAATGTTTCATTTTTTGATCCCAATGATCTTGATATAAAAATTAGATTTCGCCGGTAATATTTTTAAAAACGGGTAAATTGAAAGAAAAGATGGGAAGTATATTAGTACAGTGAAGGTACTACAACAGGTGGAGTTGGCTAAGAGTAGTAGTTAGGTTGATGGTTTCTGTATAGACGATTTGTCAAAAAACTTTTTCAAAACTTTTTTTCCAGAAAATGGCTTCTGTATAGACGTTTTTTTTTTTTTAAAAATTCAGACGTCAAAAAACTTTTTTTCGCTCACAAAATTTTATCCCCGGCCTGGAAACAAAAATTTTTATATCTGAAAATAATAAATTTTTTAAAAACGTCTATACAGAAGCCATTTTCTGAAAAAAAGTTTTGAAAAACGTTTTTTGACAAATCGTGTATACAGAAGCCATTTTTGGAAAAATAAATTAAAAAAAGTTTTTTGACAAATCGTCTATACAGAAACCATCAACCTAACTACTACTGCTAAGGAGTTTGTAATCGACACGTGAGTGCAGGTGGCAATTTCATTTTTATATTTAAAGGACTGCATTTTGTCAACTATAGTAGGATCTCAAATTCATTTTGCTAAACGTTATTTATGCGGATTTTAATGAACATTCTCATCAACTTCATGAACTTCAAGAGGTCTCTTTTTATTTCTAATGTATGATTTTGATTCCTTCTATATCATAGAAGCAATAAAGGCCAAACGAAGAGTGTTCCAGGTCCAGATGGTCTTCTGTCATGGGGTGTGGCGATCGCCAACTTTTTGATCAACTTCATCGTAGTTGGTCTAGGAAGAATGTCGGGAATATTGTACGTGGTTTTTATGCAACTGTTCAATGCTGATAGACAGACAGCTTCTATACCCTTCAGCGTACAACAAGCAGCAAGAAACCTATTTGGTATGCTATGCTTTTCATTTTGAGCACACTTATAAAAATAATATGCACTGATGGGTACAGCAGTGAGTGGTTCGGAGTTTTCCTGATTTGGGTTATAATTTTATACAACATGGACGCATGTATGGTTACGTTTTGGTTGAATAACCATCGCACTAGAGCTACACAAGATCGATTGGCTGTGGATTTAATAATTTTGAATAAGTTAGCTTAGTATTGGCACCCAATGCAAATTAAAGACGTAAACAACACCATAAATACTGCAGAGTTAGGGGGCGTCCCGAATAATACGTAATTTTTCCCCGCAAAAAAATTAAAGTAAAATTTCGAGAAAATATAAGTTAAATTCAAGTAGAATATGTTTCTCGACTTAAATTTGGCAAAATCTTACATAATAATATTTGCCGGGGCTTTCCGAACCATATTTCAAATAGTTGGAGCTTTCAAGTACTACTATTTAAAATTCACCAAAAGAGAAATAATAAAAAATTAAAAATACGAAATTTTAAAAATCTCACGCAAGATTACGGAATAGGAGGGGGGGGGGTCAAAATCGCATCACTTGATTAATGGACGCCTCCTTAGGTGGAGTTATCGTTGCACTAGAGCTGCACACGACTGACCTCTGATAAGCTTTAAGATTCCTAGAAATGTAAGAAAATATTTTTTATTTGTGACACTACTTGCCTCACTTAAATTCATTTAATTATGATTTATAGTTAATTTTTGTTTTTGCGACACTTAACATATTTTTGCAATGTTCAAAACATGCAGTTGTAGGTTTCCTAAGTATAACTTATGAAGTGTGAAGAAGAGTATATAACTTACCCCCTTTTTGTCACTAATGTCCATAAATTGTCATTTTTTTTATAAGGACTAGTAGTCGAAACAAGAAGTTCATAAAGAACTAAAATAGCCTACTTTCATGTTACTTAAATACTTACTGAAGTTCTAATCGGGAAAAAAAACAAGGTTCCTAAAGTAAATATCATCAACAGCCGTTTCTACACTAGATTTATACACATTAGAAAAAAAAATCGAAACACAGCACCCAGCTATAATTTAAACTTCTAAAAGCCAAAATCAACTATTTTCCTTAATATTCTTTCGTAAATTAATTAAATATTATTTATCATCTGCTCGTGATTTATTTGTAGTTCGAAGAATAATTAAATATTTATTAATAACAAAAGTAATGAAACTACTCCGAACTGCATTAAAAAATAAGAAATGTAAATTAAAACTAAGCATAATTGCATGCAAAAGTATGCCTTGCCGCTTTCTTGGTAGATAATTAATGAATAATCAAAGAATCAAATTGTGCTACATTTTATGACGTCATTCCAAACTGATTCATGAAAATATTATTTGAAGTTTCTGATGCCATTGTTGATTTGGCAACAGTGATTTAAAACTCAAAATTGAATTTCAATGCTAATTCAATGGGAAATTCGCCGACAGATAGTAGATTTATGTCCGTCCGGACGTACAGACAGACGGACAAAAAGTATGAAAGTTGGGTATCTGAGGTCATAGCTTTCTAACAAAAAAAGAATTTTTAAGATCCGATGGATAGAACCGATTTTGGAAGGGGGGTACGGACGGACATCGACCGCATGTCAATACCTACCTTTTCATTTTTAGCCTACTTTTCTTTTTTTAATTCGAAAGAATTAAAAACATGAAAAAGTAGGTATTGACATGCGGTCGATGTCCGTCTGTCTGTCCGTCCGTACCCCCCTTCCAAAATCGGTTCTAATCATCGGATCTTAAAAATTCTTTTTTTGTTAGAAAGCTATAACCTCAGATACCCAACTTTCATACTTTTTGTCCGTCTGTCTGTACGTCCGGACGGACATAAATCTACTATCTGTCGGCGAATTCCCCATTGAATTAGCATTGAAATTCAATTTTGAGTCATTTAAATCACTGTAGGTATTGAAATGCGGTTGATGTGAATCTGTCTGTCTGTCCATCTGTCTGTCTGTTCGTATGTCTGTCTGTTCGTATGTCTGTCCGCCTGTCTGTCCGTTTGTCTGTCTGTCTGTACCCCCCTTCCAAAATCGGTTCTAATCATCGGATCTTAAAAATTCTTTTTTTGTTAGAAATCTATGACCTCAGATACCCAACTTTCATACTTTTTGTCCGTCTGTCTGTACGTCCGGACGGACATAAATCTACTATCTGTCGGCGAATTTCCCATTGAATTAGCATTGAAATTCAATTTTGAGTCATTTAAATCACTGTAGGTATTGAAATGCGGTTGGTGTGAATCTGTCTGTCTGTCCGTATGTCTGTCTGTCCGCCTGTCTGTACCCCCCTTCCAAAATCGGTTCTAATCATCGGATCTTAAAAATTCTTTTTTTGTTAGAAAGCTATGACCTCAGATACCCAACTTTCATACTTTTTGTCCGTCTGTCTGTACGTCCGGACGGACATAAATCTACTATCTGTCGGCGAATTTCCCATTGAATTAGCATTGAAATTCAATTTTGAGTCATTTAAATCACTGTAGGTATTGAAATGCGGTTGATGTCCAACTGTCTGTCTGTCCATCTGTCTGTTCGTATGTCTGTCCGTTTGTCTGTCTGTCTGTACCCCCGTTCCAAAATCGGTTCTAATCATCGGATCTTAAAAATTCTTTTTTTGTTAGAAAGCTATGACCTCAGATACCCAACTTTCATACTTTTTGTCCATCTGTCTGTACGTCCGGACGGACATAAATCTACTATCTGTCGGCGAATTTCCCATTGAATTAGCATTGAAATTCAATTTTGAGTCATTTAAATCACTGTTGCCAAATCAACAATGGCATGAGAAACTTTATTTAAACATATTTGAAGCAAAATAATATTTTCATGAATCAGTTTGGAATGACGTCATAAAATGTAGAATAATTTGATTCTTTGATTATTCATTAATTATCTACCAAGAAAGCGGCAAGGCATACTTTTGCATGCCAATTATGCTTAGTTTTAATTTACATTTCTTGTTTTTTAATGCAGTTCGGAGTAGTTTCATTACTTTTGTTATTAATAAATATTTATTATTCGAACTACAAATAAATCACGAGCAGATGATAAATAATATTTAATTAATTTGCGAACGAATATTAAGGAAAATAGTTGATTTTGGCTTTTAGAAGTTTAAATTATAGCTGGGTGCTGTGTTTCGATTTTTTTTTCTAATGTGTATAAATCTAGTGTAGAAACGGCTGTTGATGATATTTACTTTAGGAACCTAGTTTTTTTCCCGATTAGAACTTCAGTAAGTATTTAAGTAACAGGAAAGTAGGCTATTTTAGTTCTTTATGAACTTCTTGTTTTAATTCTTTCGAATTAAAAAAAGAAAAGTAGGCTAAAAAAAATTCTGTTTAAAGTTTCTGACAGAATGATGCATATTACTCTGACCTTGCTACTTTATTTTTAGAAAAAAAAATTGTTGAACATATAACTATCGCAGATAAAAATTATACACTTTTGAGATAATCATCTACACACTGTTAGGGGGGGGGGTCGATTGTGGACTCAATCAGGCGTAGTTCCTTTATCAAGTAACATATTTGTGATAAATTTTATGTGCATTTAAAATTTTACATTTTGTAAAATTAAGTTATTTGCAGGTCCACTGGCTGGGATTTTAGGGCAGAAATATGGCATTCGAAGTGTAGTGATTGTTGGAGGTTTTGTAGGAACAATCAGTGCCGGTGTTTGTTTCTTTGCCACTGACCTCAACTGGATTACAGTTATGTGGGGTCTAA